>JAOXYD010000006.1:746454-760886 GCA_028565735.1 Pinacopodium congolense
TTAAGTGCTGCAGTATCAAAATCTCTCTTCTAACGTCTTCAATGTCTTCCCGGTATACAAGCTTATGCTTTGATATAGACTTGCAGGCGTACATCCTTCCCGTTGACATCTCTCTGCAAAGGTAGGTGATTCCGAACTGCCCTCTTCCCAATTCTTTATCAAGAGCGTAACTTCTGGTTATATCAACATAAGGTTTTAAAAGAACAGGGCCAATCTTTCTGATTATTGAAGATTGAGGAGGCCGTGGTAGTGGTGGTGGTGGTGGTGGTTGTGGTCTTTCTGGCAGTGGGTGATGGTGGGGAAGGCGAGGAGAGTCCGATGAGGAGGAGCTAAGGTTGTAATTATTACGGGAACGACATTTGCAGCAGAAGTGTCTCAAGAGAAGTGTTTTTACTTTTGGACGTGGAGGAGGAAGCAACTTTGGCAGATGTATAAGATGTGGCTGTGGCCGTGATGGTGGTGGTGGCGGTCGTCGTGGTCTTTCTGGCAGGGGTTGGTGCCGGGGACGGCGAGGAGAGTCTGATGATGATGAGTAGCTAAGATTTTCATTATAATGGGGATGAGATTTGCGGTAGAAGTGTCTCATGAGACGTACCAGGAGACAGCAGAATTTCATGAGAGTTTATCAATTGCATGCATGACACTAAAGTCTCCCCGAAATAATACATAGACTACCTGGCCATCGGTGCTTGATATTCATGATCATCATTCTGTGAGAAAAATCTAAATTTCTCTGTGTACCATATTACTTAAAGAAGAGCATATGAACACATCTAAAAATCTACCAAACATGGGTTCTGGAATTTGGTTTTACTTGTTCTACTTGGCTTTCACTTTTTCTTTCATTTGCTTTACTGATACTTCTGCATGAAGATTAGCACAATCTTATATAACTTTATTCTCTTTACCACCCTTCGAACACTTGATCATGCAAGGCCAGATTATTAAATGTATAGCCACCAAATCAGAGCGGTGCTCTCATATTTGGCAATTTGCTAGCATACTTGAGAACCTTTCTTTAATCTTCAATTTGACCACCGATCCATATTCTACTCACTATCTCGAAACACAGTTTATTCAAGCATCCATCTTAATTAAAATTTCATTTTATATCAAGTTTCCTACTCAAAAAATCAAAAGTTTTGACTATAAGAATATATTTAATCTTAGTGCTATTTAAATTTGGTTAGGAAGATTTGAATTTACTTCTTGTAGTTAGTTTCTTTTTTAGTTTTTTTAGTGCTTGTTTCTTTTCTTTTGTGTGAAGATTAGTATCATTTTGTCCACTTTTATTTAAATCTCAAAATGGGACCTAGTCCAACAGCTTTATTTTATGATAAATATCTTACTTATGCTTATATACTTCGGTTGATCAACTGGGCATTCTCCACTTTGCATAGGTGATATTTTGAAGACAACAGATAATAGAAAAAAGAGAGCAAGAGAGAATTTGAAGCTCATTAAAATGATTAATTTGTCCTCTGAACAATACATTATTGGCTTTATCTACAAGTTTTGAACATTTAAGCTAACTGAAAGGTTATAATTTATGCGGTTTCAAGGGGCACATTAGCAGTAAACTCTGTTCAATATGTAGGTATGAGCTTACTGTTGCATAGTATTTGCAAGTACTCTCTTACTTTTGCTTCTCATCAATATCTTGAGTTCCCCTTCTCATCATGGCTGCAAACTCCTCATAATTGATGTTTCCATCCTGCATACGATCAAATTGATCACAGAGAATTAGTTTATAAGCCAGAGAATTATGAAAGAAATGAAATTTCAAAACAAAAATATTACTTTATCAGTATCAACGTCATCAATGATTTCGTCAATTGTAGCTTCATCACCCATACCGTATTGAGACATAGCTTGTTTTAGCTCATCTCTTGTGATAAACCTGATGACGTTAAACCGGTCAGTTGCTACTATAAGGGCATAAATGTTCAAAAAAATGTGATTAACTTGTTTTGAACTTTGTTGTTGATTTTACAAGATTAAAGGCATAGATAGGAAGTATCTCAAGAAAAGACGTAAAATTCCTATGCTGCAATATTGAAGAACTTTAGCTGGAGAATCATAGCAGAATACTAACCCGCTTCCATCCTTGTCGAAGAATTGGAAAGCCTTGAACAGGTTTTCATCCCTTTCAAGCCTATGCCGATGCATCGTGGCCGTGATAAATTCGACATAATCAATAGTTCCACTCCTATCAACATCAGCCTGACAACAGAAGATAGACCAGATCCTTAACAATTCTTTTGCTCGGTTAGAAACGAGTCAAGTTTAATTAGAGCTTACAGCCTCCATCAATTGCTTTATTTCTGGTTCAGTAAGCTTGGATCCCAGTCTTGATAATCCAGCCTTCAGTTCATCAAAGGTGATTGTACCACTTCCATCAGTGTCCATGTTCTGAAACATCTGCTTCAGTCCCTTGATTTCTTCCCCTGAAAGGCTCTCCGCTATCACCTTTGAGCAAGTGCATAGTAAAATTAGTTAAAATATTTTGGAAAATTAACAATGACCCCGCATAATTATCAAATTAAAGATACTAATTATCATTCTAGACATCAATTAGAGTATTTAATGAAGAACCTACTACATCATCTAATAACTTCTAAATAACTTAAAAGTCATTGGAGTTATGGGAAACAAACCATAAGTGCAAGCTTCTTAAACTTGTTCATTGCTCTGAACTGCTTCATCCTAATTAGAACAGCACTGTCAAGAGGCTTGTCAGATGCTTCATTTGCATCCTTCAACCACGGATGTTCTGGTCAGAATTGAAAGGGTGAATAAATGGTGGTGCTAACCAATTTATTGAATCGGATCCTATATGAAAGTCATCTCGATTTTTCCTCCAGATGAACAACTTTGACATTTGCAATTGAAAATTTTCAAGCACTGATATATACTTACCAAGTGCTTGAGCAGCAGTGATACGTTTCCTGGGGTCCCTAGCTAACATTTTCTTGATAATGTCCTTTGCAGAAGATGAAATTTTGGGCCATGGTGAACTTTCTAAATCAAGACGGCCTTCAATAATGGCTTCAAATATGCCTCTTTCAGTCTCTATTATCAAATGAAACTAATAGCAGTTAGAAATAAAAACATCTCTTCTATTTCAGCAAAAAAGAAAGAACCAAGTCATACTATGATCATAAGTCATCACAGCTAAGCATTGGCTAACTTATAAAGCAGAGATTATTCCTTGCATATTCAAAGTTTAAATGAACAAGAAGAACAACTATTAATTCTTCTCCTGATATTTTGAAAGCTCATTATCACGAGTGGCTCTTAGGAAAGATCGGACTAATGACATATAAAATAATTAAATTCTTAAGACGCTACGTAGTTGGTTTTCATTTTTTGGAGATTACTAGTGTGATAAGAGCATCCGTACCAGCCCAAAATGGAGGCACCCCACATAGAAGAATATACAAAATGACTCCAGCACTCCATACATCTATCTCCTTTCCATAGCTTTGTTTTAAGACCTCCGGAGCAACGTAGTATGAACTTCCAACAATATCTTTGTATAATTTCCCTGGAATTTTACTCCAAAAATCATATGTTAAGTGCTACAGCAACTGACAATTATTAACACTTAATAGTCATATTTAACAAGTGAAAAATAAGATTGGAATGTGCACAATAACTAATGGAATTTGCATCTTATGTTTTTTACCCTCTATAAACAAGAAACTGGCAACACAAGCATCAATCATTCAACGACTCCACATAGATATTCTCATTCATATTCTGTCCTTAATATGATATTCTAAATAACATCTAAATTACTCCTACTGCAAATACTAGGCATTGACAATGATTTTACATGGGCATTTGTAGTCATTTGCACATGCTTTGGCTCTGTATAGCTGTTATTCTTTGGACCATATTATTATATCATCACTTCCATCTAGAGCAAAACAACAAATTTTGTCTAAAAGTTACGTTACCAAGGCCCTACTTAAATGCAAAGTGTTGTGTGCTATTCTCAACCGATGTCTGACAGAGAGTGCTTAAAACAGTGACTACCGACTGTTATTTTATAGAAAATATCAACCAGGATGCGTTTATTTTCTTCATGTTTCATGTCTTTTACCCATAGATAATGCAATACCATTGACCTGTAGCTTTCGCCGTTGACTTGGTCATGTAGACCCATCATGGAAATTCAGAAAAAAAAGAAAAAAGAAAAAAGATAGGTCTCTTTCTAGCTCGGATTGCCGTAAAACTTAAGTTTCCCAGCTTGAAAATTTTTTGGGAAACAGTTCCAATATCATCTTTTAGATTTCAAGTTCGGATTCTCTGTTTTTTTTACCAATCATTAAATCCAGAGTAAGGATTGACATATGTAAATCCAATCCTAAGTTTATTCTATCAAACGGGCAAGAAGAATCAAAGAAAACAACAATGGAGTTGAAGTAATCGAACAGACTAAGGACAAAGAAATAGGAAATGTGCCATTGTAACTGACCTTCTTCGATGAACACAGAAAGTCCAAAATCAGTGGCTTTTAATGAAGCCGTCTCATCTCTACCCGCAAACAAGAAATTTTCAGGCTTCAAATCCCTATGCAAAACCCCCATAAAATGACAAACATGAACCACATTCACAATCTGCCTCATAATGATAGCAGCTTCACGCTCTGAGTAACTCCCTTTCGCTATGATACGATCAAAAAGCTCCCCACCAGAGCACAACTCCATAACAAGATGCAAATTTTGCCTATCTTCATAAGCACCCTTGAATTCAACGATGTTGGGTTGCCCTGTTAAGTGCTGCAGTATCAAAATCTCTCTTCTAACGTCTTCAATGTCCTTCTGGTTCGCAAGCTTTCGCCTTGATATGGACTTGCAGGCGTACTTCCTCCCTGTTGACTTCTCTGTGCACAGATAAGTGATTCCAAACTGCCCTCTTCCCAATTCTTTATCAAGATCGTAAATTGACTTTATGTCAACATAAGCATTCCCAAGAATGAGACCAATTTCTGAACTTGAACCAGTTGACGGTAGAGGTTGGTTTGGCTTCGTCGCCGGTAGAGCTGGCCGAAACGGCTCATTGTACCATGATGTATCGTTTTTTGGACGAGTAGAGCCGTCTGAAGAGGAAGAAGAAGAGATGGGAATATTATGAGGACGAGGCCTACAGAGACAGAGCCCCATATCTGGGGAAACAGAGCTTTTTCGCTACTATGAAAATTGAAAAAGACTGTATAAAGATTATTACAAGAGATGGTTTGAGGGGTTTTGTTCTGGTTTATTACAAGGACGTGAATTCCTAAGCATAATATGATGTTAGTTTAATAGAAAGTTAAGCTTGAAAGAATTGGTGCTTTATTGATATTTTCTTGGCTTTAGCTTCAAAAGATTCTTTTCTTTAGCTTCGGATGGTCCTGGAGTATCAATCTCTTGCCTTTTCCTCGTTAATGTTTTTGTGCTTTGCGTTTGTTAATAGAGAAAAAATAAGAGTAAAATAATGAATAATAAATATGAATTTTTTATTTAATAAATATATTTTTCTATTTAAAATAAATATAATTTATTAATTAATATATATTTCTAAAATACATAAAAGTATTTTAGTATAAAATTTTAAATTTGTATATTTAATTATTATAACTAAATTAATTTTTTGTAACAAATATCAGTTAGGTTTTGATTTTAAAATTTTTATTATATATCTTAATTAAATAAAATTTTATTTTTAAAATAAAATAAAATAAGAAACAAAAACACAAAATTACAATAAAAATTTTAAAATAATTTTATAACAAAAAGCTTTGATAAAATTATTATTTTATATCTTTGTATAATTTGAAAAAATATTATTATATTATTTCAAGTTTTAAAGTCTATGGTTTACAGTTTTTGTATTTTAAGATTTTAGGATTTAATAATTTAATGATTTGAAGTTTAAGGTTTTAGGATTTGAAATTTTAAAATTTTATGATTTTTTAAATTTAGATTTAAAAATTTTAGAACTATCAAGTGCAGAATCATAATTTGTCTCCAATGGCCGGATGCCTTGCTAATAATAGAATGACATCAAACGAGTAAAAGGTTGCAAGGGCTTTCCTTTAAATATTTCTAAATTATTTAAACATTATTAAAATTTAAAACTTTTGAAAATTTATAATATTAAAAAAATATTAAAAAACATTAAAGTCTTAAATTAATAAAATAAACTCTTAATTAAATTTCAGAGTTTAGATTTTTATGTGATGTAAATCTATTAAAAATTATTGTATTAGTAATTATAAATGAAATTTAATGAAATTTTAAATTTTATCAGTTTTAAAATATTTTAAAAACATTAAGATCTTTTTTTAATTTTCTTTTAAATGTTAAATCTTTTGTTTAGTTACTCTAAGTTTAATGCCTATTTAAATTAATTTTTATAAAATGTGTTAATATAATTTTAATAATAATTCTCTTATTAAAATAACATAATAAAAGATAATGGACCGTTTGATTGAGCTTTTGGTTATAGTTTTTAGTTGTAGTTGTTGTATTTTTGTATTGGATTTTGTATATTTTTATAAATTTTTTTATTGTCTGTCTCAATTTCTGTATTATATTATAGTGTTTTTTTCTATCTATGTGATGTTCTTTATTAATTTTTGTATTTAAAAAAATCAAAAATCAAATCTGAAAACAAAATCATTTTCAAACGGACCCTAAAAGCTCGTTTAATTAGGTTGTTGGTTGTAATTATATGTATTTTTACTTATTTTTGTGCTATTTTTTTCTGTTTCTGTACTGTTTTTCTCAATTTATGTATTTAGAAAAATAGGAAACGAAAACCAAAAATAGAAATCCAACTAAACTAAACCTAAATAAAAGGTTTTTTTTCAAATTTCTTAACATTATTTTAAGAAATTTAAAATAATTAATTTAACTTTAAATTAATTTAATGATCGATATGAATTTAAGATAATTAAGTGACAATGAAGTTGGACCTAATGGTTTAGTCATGTCTATTTGATTGTTAGGTTTAAGAGGTCTACCTTTTACCCGACTTAGCTAAGTTGCCCTTTCCAAAAGGTGCATTATTGCTTTAAAGAGAATAGTTCATTCAAACTTGAAAATATATTGAGAATTATAACTTATAAGTTAAATTAAGTAATTAACTTGTCAATTAATTTATTTACAATATGTGGGTGATTGTCATTTAACTTTATTGACTCTTCAATTAATTTTTCTGGAGTGTATATTTTGTGAATTATTTATATATTTAATTTATTTGATATATAATTAAAGTTTAATATTTAATTTATTTAATACATACATTAAAAAAAATAGTCTTCGAGAAGATTGGTAACAAAGAGACCATCTAGAGGTCTAGAGCCTGCGAGGACTTGCACTAGGTTCACGGCATTGTTTAAAAAGAGCCCAAAGAATGAGTTACAAAGAGCAATATGGGCCTCAGAATTTGCACATGAAGCCATTTTATGAACAAAATATAGTCTATTTTTATAATTTTTTTTCTCGATTTTAATAATTTTTTAATTTTATGATATATTTGTTTATTGTTTTTATAATATTTTTAATTTTTTAAAAAAAAATAAAAATATAAAACAAACACAAACAAAACCTAGCTATTTCTGAATTTAAAGGAGGAGATGAATTATAATTTGGTTAAACCTATTAGGAAGTTTCCAATTATGTAAATTTTCTTGTAATAAATGGAAACAAGAAGGTTCATAAATGCGGCATCAAACCATTTGAGCTTAATAACTGTAAATCAGCTGAGTATCAACTATGAAGTTGAAAATTCACAGACCGTTGGAGGCAGAATATTATGTAGTTTCTCAACATAATTAACTGCTTAAGAATCGTTTAGTATTGTTGTGAGTTGTGACTTTTAGTTGTAATTTTAATATATTTGTATTGATTTTTGTGTTTTATCCTCAATTTTTATACTATATTAGTGTGTTGTCTTTTTCTATTTATGTGTTAAAAATCAAAACCTAAAATTACAACTATACTAAACAAGCCCTAACTTCTCAATAATCTGTAGTTTCTGATGTGCATAAAGTTAAGGATTCGTTTGTTTCAAGTCCTATTTGTTTACATTTTTTGTTTTCGTTTTCTTTTGATTTTTAAAATACAGAAATTTAAAAAATGGTACAAAAGTCGAAAAAATAATATATAAATACAATACAAAATTAAAAACACAGATAAAAAAAACACAAAAACAAAAATAAAAAATAAAAACGAAAAGATAAACTAAATAGATCTTCAACTTTCTATTTCCATTCTTTATTTTTATGCATTTGCATTGATTTTTGTTTTTTTAAGATTTTAATACTTTTCTGTTTTGTGTTCTATTTTCATGTATTTGCATCGGTTTTTGTTTTTTAGGATTTTAGTACTATTTTTTTCAGTTTTTATATTTTTTTGTGTTATTTTTTCAGTTTCCATGATATATTTTAACTTTTGTATTTAAAAAAACATAAATCAAAAATCAAAATCAGAAACAACTACAAACAACTCCTAGCAATTCGATTATCTAACCTACAAATAGCAGACATCCATGACATTACTTCGTAAAGACTTAAATATTCCTACATATTATATGGTATATTGACCATCACCTGCCAGCAACAAATTTTTTTGTAAAATTAAATAATAAAATCTGAATACTAAATGGTTGCATATACCTTTTTGTTGTTCTAAGTAATCATTCCAAGGCAATGGAACTCCTCAACACTACAACAGTTTCATGTTTTCATGCTCTCCAGGTAAGTAGCAAATTCCAAAAACAACAATTCAGGGAGGTTTCCATTGCTTGGAACTTAATTATCAGATCTAAATTTTGGATAACCAGAACAGGATTGTCAATAAGATTTAAGCCTAAGATACTGCTAAACCGGCATGGATATCCATTCTTTAACACAGAATAACAACACACAGCCCAAGAATTTTAGTTCAGTACCTACAACTTTTTCTATGGTGGGCAGGAACTTACAGTCAAGCAACTGCAGAACTAAGCAATACCAAAGACGGAGACTTCAAACATGTGAAGTGTGAAGCAGTTGCCACATTTGATTAGCTAGGTGCCTCACGACTGTAGTATTGGTCTAGTGTCTTTGCAGGAATTCGATGGAGAAGCTCACGAGGGAAAATCCGAAGCAGTGTCCAAGCTAAATCGAGCGACTGGAAAATGTTGCGGGTGTCATAGGCCCCTTGAGTTACAAATTTTCTCTCAAATTTGTCAAGAAACTCTAGATAAAGCTGAGAAAACAAAGACCAAGAAGAGAAAAATAGTAAATGTATCAATTATCAGCCATGAACAATGTGCTTCAAAAGAGTGAATTTAATAAGAGATTATGTCCTTA
Organism: Pinacopodium congolense; assembly: GCA_028565735.1. Taxonomy (NCBI): domain Eukaryota; kingdom Viridiplantae; phylum Streptophyta; class Magnoliopsida; order Malpighiales; family Erythroxylaceae; genus Pinacopodium; species Pinacopodium congolense. The sequence continues at coordinate 755,804 of JAOXYD010000006.1, forward strand.
AGATGCCATATGAGGGTCGAAAGCAGATTGTGGATGTATTACTGCTACCAAGAAGGGTATTCAGATAGAAAGGAAGAGGAGAGGGAATAGACTACCAGATCCTCAGAAGAAAGTGCTTCCTCTCCCACCACAGCTTTCATTGCCTGGACATCTTTTCCAATGGCATAGTTTGCATATAACTGAAACAACAGAAGCAAAAAGATCAGAAAAACCAGGTGTTAAGCATCAGAAACAAGAAGCAATTTAGAAACAGATAATAACCTGGTTGGAGACATCAGCATGGTCTCGACGAGTCATTCCCTCACCAATGGCACTCTAGAACAGAAAGCATGGAAAAAAAATTAACTTTGTGATCACTACTATTAGCTGTTAAACACCATACATAGGAAGAAGCAATGAACCTTACCTTCATCAATCGAGATAGGGATGGAAGCACATTTATGGGTGGGTATATCTGTCAACAGAATCCCATTAATAGCTAAGTAGATAGCTGGTAAAGAAATCAACTTTCCTACAACAAACTACTGCAAAGTTCTGTACAACAAAGGAGAGACAGGATCAAATGTGAAATTCAATCCCAATTGATATTACATCATTTCCCACATTCCCAATGCTCCTCATGTCATGAAACCATTAATTCTTCTGTTGGAGTAACTGTGTACTATCTTACCCAAAAGGCATTGAGAAAATAATTGCTTGAAGTAGGTTTCACATCACCTGCCGATTCTGGAGTTGCCTGTCGATATATATTTGACCCTCAGTAATATAACCAGTAAGATCAGGAGTAGGGTGTGTAATATCTGCTCACACACCAAACCAATAGAGGCAGTCATCATAAACAATTATGATAAGCAGTTACCACTGATTAAAATGGTTTGACAGAGACCCAAAACCATTACCATCATTAGGCATGGTTAGAATTGGGATTTGAGTGATGGAGCCCTTTCGCCCTTCAATACGTCCTGCACGCTCATAGATTGTCGCTAGATCAGTGTACATGTACCCAGGATATCCACGTCTTCCAGGGACTTCTTCTCGAGCAGCAGAGACCTAAGTCAGAATTGACAGCAATATATCACATTATCTTGCATTTTTTCATAAAGCATTACCAAAAGTTTAAGAGAAAATGAGGCAATATATTGGCCAAATTGCATACTCCAACTAAAGTACTTTTCCTTGTATGAAGAAGCTAAAATAGAATATAGTCATAAAATGCAAGAAGATAAGTTCATTACCTCACGGAGTGCATCTGCATAAGAACTCATATCCGTTAATATAACCAAAACATGCTTGCCACATTCATAAGCCAAATATTCTGCAGTTGTCAAAGCAATTCGAGGTGTAATGATGCGCTCAATGGTGGGATCATTAGCCTATAAGAAGTAAGACATAAGCAGACCAAACATGAATACACATAGACATCACCATTGACAGCAGAAATGAGGAATCCACAGTGAAATGAAGAACTAAAAGATTCAAAAGTTCAAAGTTACCAGGTTTAGGAAAAGTGTCACTCTTTCCATTGATCCATTTTCTTCGAAATCACGTTTGAAAAATTGGGCTGTTTCCATGTTGACACCCATGGCTGCAAACACTATGGCAAAATTGTCCTCCTCATGGTCCTACAAATAATTCATGTGACAGGAGTGAACAATCATAGTTTTTCAAAATATTTCAAAGGAAGTGAGTACAAGAAACACAAGGAGTAACCAGTGTCATACATGTAGGATGAGAAGCAAACCATACAAAACCTATATAATTGTTTTTTCTTTCCTCAATTATCAAACTAATGTGACTATCAAACGAACTAAAGAGCGAGAATTACCTAAAATGAACACTTTATAGGAATCTACAACTTCTCAGGTGAATAAAGTTTGAAAATGCAGAGTAAAAGGTTAGACATGGATGATCAGCTAGCATTCCAAAATCTACCAAGTTTAAATACTAATTGAGAAAATGAACCATGTATTAACTAAGAAACAAATGCATGTTGATCATGTAGCCAAAGGAGACCTCAAACTAACAACAGAAACTTTGTTGCAAATACACAGAATTAATTAGAACTTCTGATTTTCTCAAGAGCATTTTTCGTTGCATATGTCATATCAAATTTATGATTTTGCCAAGCATACTACTTGAGCGAGAGAGGACATAATATACCCCAAGAAGATCTTCAGACTTTTCAAGTCTCTTCACAAGACCAGCCTGTCGACAAATTTGAGCTGCTATCTCATTGTGAGGAAGACCAGCAGCAGAAAACAGTGGAATTTTCTGGCCACGAGCAATAGAGTTCATGAGATCAATTGTAGAAATTCCTGTTTGAATCATTTCTTCGGGATAGGTTCTTTCACTGGGGTTGATGGAGCTTCCTAGAAGAGACAAGCAAACAAATGGTATTAGGACAGCAATATAAAAACTTCAAACAGACATCAAGATAGAATCCCAAAGCATACACCGAATAGCTCACCAGAAATATCCCGATATGCCTCAGGCAATATTGGAGGACCATTATCAATGGGTTTTCCAGAACCATTAAATATGCGTCCAAGCATATCCAATGACACAGGTGTTTTCAGAACCTGCAAAGTAGACATTCATAGGTAAAAGAGCAGAACAATGGGCAAATCTATAGAAATATAAGAAAACAACTCCTAGTGTTCATTATTCATCCATCCCGAGGTAACAGGGATATGGCATTAAGTTAAAAAGTAGAAAAAGATGATAACCTCTCCCGTGAATTGAACAGTTGTGAATTTGTTGTCAATACCAGATGTTCCTTCAAAAACCTGCAACCAGATTAACCAAGAGACAATCTCAACTTTGAGGAAATGATCTGAACTCAATATTAAAAAAGAAAATCAGAACTACTAGAAAAATTAAGAGCCACAACAATGCTTTTATATAAGCTCTACCCTTTATGATTTGAAACAGTAAGAAGGAAGGTCCTAAGTTCTATCAGAAAATGACAGCATAAACTTAACCTGAACAACAGCTTTCTCCCCATCAACTTCTAACACTTGGCCACGCCGAGTAGTCCCATCTCCCAGCCGAATATTCACAATCTCTTGATACTTCGGACCCTGAAAACCATTCAAAAAGTTTCAGGTGCCATCTAAGCAAATGGGTCTCATTCAAGTAAAACGAAGAACTATAAAAAGATCAACCTTCACTTTATCCAGAATAACTAGTGGCCCTGCAACACCAGAGACGGTTCTATACTCTGCAAATCAGATGCCCTTTTGTCAGAAATGAAAAAAAAAAAAACCAACCCAACATTTCCACTACTGTACTCTTTAACATCTGATACAATTTCATGAATTTAGTCTCAAAGAGATTAGCTTTCAGGCTTTTCCCAAAAAGTTGGAACAGAGAAGCAGAGAATCTAACAAAAAGTGCATCAAAAAGAGTATCTTGCACAAGAAGATCGGATTCAGCAAGTCAATAACTTACCCATCCCAACCTCAAGAGTTCCTTCCTCCATCTCCAAACTCTTCTCCGCCATTCCCATTGGTAAAAAGCTTCAATCTAAAAATTGGAAAATACAATTATACAATACTATATGAACACAAAATGATCGTAAAGAGTAACAGAGACTTCACCGCTTTGATCCTGAGAGACTTTGGATTTGCACGAGAGTTAGATTTTTAGATTTAGTTTCAGTTTTATTTTTATTTTTTTAATATACTGAATACTGGCTGCAAAATAGGTAAATAAATAATTAAAGATGTTTTTTCTCTTATATCTTTTGAACTATATAACAAATAAGGAAACTACCAAGAAATTCGCTTGCCTTTTAGATGGTGACACTTTTCATGGTGAGTAGGATGGTAACACGTGAATCATAACGATTGATCTATTTTGTGATTTAATTTTACATTTTCATTATATATTTTTAAAATTATTATTTATTTGTATAATATTAATTAATTATTAAAAAATTTTAATTTTATTCATAATTTTAAAATAATATTATATTAAAATTTAAAGAATTCAAATATCATATATTTTAACTTTTATATTTATGTGACATTTAAAAAGAGTTTGATATTGATAAAAATTTTATTAATGTAACAATTTTTAATAAATTTATATTACAATAAAAGTTTATATAAATTGCAAACATAATTATAATTCATACTATTTCATTTTCAATAAAAATTTAAAAAATCTAAGAAAAGAAATTGTATATAACTAAATAATATTATAAATAAACGAGCAATAGTTTTTAAATTAAAATTAAAATTAAATCAGCGTACTTAAAATTTTTTATGATTACATCACGTGCCTGTTATTTCTTCTTTATTGCCCTTTATAATGAGCGATAGGACACATCTAGCAATTGCGTAATTATACACGTTGGTCCAACATCATTGAGATGTATGAATGAATGATCAGCCAATGGGAGGATAGCAAGTGGCATTTCTGAGAAATGGTGTCCACACGGTCCGTCCATGGTAATTTAATGTGCCATGTGTAATATAAATACTGATTGATCTGATACCAATATTCTTCACATAGAAGTGCTAAACGCCTGTAACGAATAGTTTTTAATTTAAAAATTTTTTCAGTTTCAATTCTTAACGTGGGATTAGGAGGGAAGCAGAGCGATTAACCTTCTACCTAATAAATGCAGAGTTGTAGATTATTGAGCCATTATCATTAGAGGGCCTAGTTTAGGGATGATAATGGAGTCCTTTGAATTGATTTGATTTAATTTTTATAATTAATTAAAATTTAAAGAATTATTAAATTTAAACTTTATACAGATCATATCATTTTAAGTTAATTGATATATTTTAATTATATTATATATCATAATGAATTTTTTAATATAATATTTTTTACGATTCTAAATTTTTGTGTTTGAAATAAAAAAAATTGTTCATTTCAATTTTGGGATTTGAATTTTATGAAATTCAATATAATTAATCCAAATCCCACCAAAATAATTGAGATTTACAAATAAATTTCACAAATTAAAAAGACACATTCTTATCTTATAAAATTACCCTTACTAAATTTTTTTAATATACTTTTTAAAACAATTCTAATATTATAAGAATATTACCACATTATATTATAT
>JAOXYD010000006.1:783534-796058 GCA_028565735.1 Pinacopodium congolense
AATGACATGAATTAGGTATTATCTTTATGTTTGATCATCCTTTAGGTAATTTCCTAACTTAAATGTTAGGATTGAGCATATGATACGGAATTGTCCTTATCGATTTCCAAAAAATAGCAATAGGTTAATTGGATTTGTTAGGATACTTAACCGACTTGTCTAGGGTTTCATTCCTTTAGGTTATACTTTCCTAACTTGTGAGTTAGTGGCTTGAGTTAGTCATCCTTTAGTACCTAATGCATTTTCACTATTAAATCTAGAGAGCTTGTTCTAGGTTATAGTGAAGATAGAGCATTTCTAAGGCTTGTTAGATTTACCTAAGTTAGAGGAATTGAAGGTTTGAGAGCTTATTTGAACCTATAAGCTAACATCATAATTAGAACATCTTTATCTAAATTCAATGATCAATAATTATCCTAGAATCCCGATGATACCTTCAGCCCATTTCTTTATATCGTTATTTATTTATTGTATTTTGCTTGTGTTTGTCCTTTTAATGTTTTTATTACTTCTTAGTTATGTTAGTTCCTTTTGTGTTCAGGGGTCTTTGTTGTTATTTTTATTTATAACATTAGAAATAGCAGTACCCTTTATCTCCTTGAGGATTCGATCTTAGCTTACCCTAGCTACATAGTTAGGTTTATTACACTGCAATTTACCATCTAGAGTGGGAGGATCATCTTTACTTTTCATATGGGAGCAACTAGTACGAATTTAGTTCTTCAGCACCATATTATCAAAGTTTGCCATAGTGTTAATCCATGATTCCACCTCTAACATCCCCACCACAAGTTGATGAGAATCTATTATAGGAGATTGTAAAGAGCTTGGTTACGAGCACTCTCCAGTTCCAGTAAAAAATGAGGAGTGGCTCCAAGTAAGCAAATTGACAACCGTGATTGCAAGCTTAAAAGACCAAGTCTCTTTAAGTACACCTAGCCAAGTAGACGAAGATCATGAGGAGCTAACATGTGAGATTTCACTAGAGGGTGGAGAATAATAAGAGCAGGAGGAGTCAATTGAGGAATAAGAGATGTTTTTGGAAAATAAGGATGTTGAAACGCCTCTTAAGGTAAGTAGTACTTCTTTTAGTATTACTAATTACATTTCTAATCCTTTTCCGAGCAGGTTCATAAAAAAAGAAGAAGAAGAAAAGAAGATGAGCGAGCAAGAGAGGTAAGAGGATCAAAAGAGAGAAGAGTCAGATCCGATTTGATGCTTGACGGAGTTAGGCATGAGCAAGCCAAAGTTGGACAGTGACGATCAAGATGTAGTGCCTCCACATTCATTAGTTAATCAGCTTCGGAGGTCATCCTAGGAGAAGAGCAATGTCCAAAGAGGGGAGTGAGCATTGGAGCATGACGAGGACCCGATGTAGTTCCACTCCTATCCTATGGGACATCTAGCTGACTATGAACCTAATTTGAAAGAAGTTGCTCTAGGTTCATCTCTGAGTCTGAACATGCTTCCTGTTAGGTTTAAGCATCTATGCGACAATGGATGGCATTGAGCATGCCAAGGGTCAAGCTTATGACCTTAATTAAGCACTTGATGAGAGGACCTCCATTTGTATCCTTTAGTTTTCTTGTTGTTCTCTTTTATAAATATCTTTTGGTTAGTTTGTTTTGCTTACTTTATTTGTTTTATTTGTGTATTTTAGTTGTAGGTGCAAGCTGAGCTGCATTCTTCTTAAAAAAGGAAGCTGCAATCTCCATTCTTAAGATCCATTTAGCTTCGTCAATCTAGCGAAGTACTTTTATTCCTACCCTCTTATATGTGTTTCATTATTTTTAGGACATTGGAGATAATTTCTCATTTAAGTGTGGGGATGGGGCAATTTTGAAACTTTTTGCACTTGAACTATTATAAGTCTAATGACTACGATTTGAATATGTTAGCTTTAAACGATCTTGATCTTTAATTGTTAGTTAATTGTGGTATTTGAAGGCAATTGATGCTTTTAATTTGGTGAATAATGATTGATTCTAGATTGATTTATAAAATTTAAGTTTTTCATTATTCTTTTTCTCTTGAGTTCTTGCATATGTTAGCGATCCATTTATATGATATTTGATGTTAAAGTACATTTTGTATAATTTATTATAGGAATGTAGAATATGATGTTTGAAATAATTTGTAGAAAAAAAAGTGAAAAGAAAGAAAAAGATAAAGAAAAAAGAACAAGGGAAGAAAAAGAAAAAGAAAGAAGAAAAGAAAAAGAAGCAAAGAGAATAATCATCTTTGTTTTTTCATTGTTGAACTAAAAGCATATTTTTCTATTATTGAATAAATAGTATTGTTGCTTTTGTGTTGTTGGGTATTGAGCAATTCTCACTCTACTGGCTTCAACCTAAATTCTCTAAAGTTGAAGTTATGAGTGGTGTTTTTAATCGTTTCAAATGGTGATATAACATAGTAAATGGAAATGTTCACCATAAAGTGTTCACCTTTACGTAAAAAAGTTAGATAACTTTTCAAATAAACATTGTTCAAAACTCAAATTGTGTTATATTTGCAGTTGCATTTTTGTATATTTTCAACATCTTTGACCATATTCATGTGATGACTATGCAAAATGGCTTGAACATTAAGTATTATGCATTTGGAATTGCTTCTTACTAACTTTGTGTGTTTACATGTGATTAACCATGTTTTTAATTATGAAAGAATTGAGATTTGTGAACTAGATTAAAGGCATGAATTTGTTTTTATTTATACTCAGTTATCTCTTGACTTTGGATTGAGATTGCTTGAGTAAAATATTTAAATCATTGCTTGAGGATAAGCAATGGTTTAAATGTAGGGGTATTTGATATGAATGAAATATATTGAATTTTCATATTCATTTTAATGTCATTTCAATCCTATTTTTATATTTAAATGCTTAATTTGTGTTCTTTTGGAATTTTCATTTAGATGTAATGATGGAACGCAAATACAAACTAAAAGCTTGAAATTTGGAAGACAAAGAAGCAAAATGAACAAAAAGCAAAAGCATTTAAAAGTATAGCAAAATTGTGCATCATTTTCACAAAAGCAAGTGGACAAAATCATTTTCACTAGATTTGCAACTAACTTCTTATCACTTCAATGCTTTCTTAAATTGAAGAATGAGTTGAGGAAAATGTTTACAAGTGATAAGTGGGATGCATCACGACGTGTTAGATCTGATGTTGGATTCGAGGTTTGTAGAATTATACTTGAAAATCATGAATTTTGGACTTAATATGAGTTTGTTATTTAGGTTTGTGAGCCTTTAATGAGGGTACTCCGTCTTACAGATAGTGATAAGAAGCCAACAATGTGATATTTTTTTAATGCTATGGAAAAGGCAAGAAACATAATTAAGGCTAATTTGAAGCATCAACTTTATTTATATAATCCATATCTTACATTTATAAATAAGAGATGGGAAACATAACTCTACTCCCCATTATTTGCTGTTGGAGCTTTTTAAAATCCTGTAGTCTATTTTAAGACAAATTTCTAAAAAAAACCTGAAGTTTAAAGGGGAACGTTGATGACTATCATTAATACAGTCAAAAGTGAGACGATACAAGACATACTTAGCTCACAGATAGAGGCTTACAAGGATAGTATTGGTGCTTTTGGGATGTCTATTGCAATAAGGCAAAGAGATCATCTTCATCAAGGTATGAATTTCTTAATTTTTATTAGTTGTTTATATCGAATCATGACTTCTTTTTAGTTATAAATTTATTTTTATTATTTTGTAGTTAATTGGTTAGGGTCAATTTGGAGATCATGTTCCAGAGTTGCAAAAGTTTACAATTCGAATTCTTAGTCAATGTGTGAGTGTTAGTGATTGTGAAAAAAATTAGAGTATATTTGAATTTATTCACTATAAGAGAAGGAATAGATTAGAACACCAAAGATTGAATGATTTGGTATTTGTTCGCTACAATTTTAAGTTAAGAGAAAGTTATGTTTTCATCATTGATATGTTTAATATAATTTCTCAACAATTCTTGTTGATTTTATTATATTTATTTATTAAGACTCTTAATAGAACAAATAGTTCTATTGATCCTATTTGCCTTGATCATATCGATATCTTAGTGGATTAGGTTTCTGAGGAATCAAATTTGATGAATGAAATTGATTTGGAAGATAACCTTAATTGGGAGACTATTGATATGTCGTTTGGTTAATTGAGTTTGAATGACGGTGATGATGATGATAATAAAGAAACTCTAAATAATGATGAGGATTTTGTACCAAATGAAAATTTGGGTCAGTGTGATCTGGGTAGATATATTGTTGAATAAAGTTCCAAGTTCTTTAGGTATTTCTTTTTTTATCTTTATTTGTAATTGTTGTATACGTTGAACTTTACATATACATTATAAATAACTATAACTGTTTGTATTTCATGTTTCACTTTTGTTTTGTTGTATTCCTCGATACGAGACAATGTAATGATTTATGTTTTTTTTTACTGTATGATGTTTAAAAAATTAAGTGAATACATTTATATTAATGTACGTGAATGCTTATATTATAGTTTTGTAATGCTTATTATTATATATTGTTATTATTTGATATTTTGATTTCATTTATTGAAATTTACGAATGAATGTAAAATGTGAATATTTGATGTTGGTATTATTTAATTTTTATAATTAATTGAAATAAAAATATAGTTGGCAATATGTCAAATCTATATTATTGATGATTTTTTGAGATATGGTTGATGTAAAGTTAAAAACATATGATATAACATATAGGGGGTTATTTTGAAAATTTTATAAAATTTAAGGACTAATTTGTAATTTTAAAAATTTATCCGAAATGGTATCGATATTGACTGGTACCGGTGCAATACTATTTTTAAGATAAATCTGGTACCGGTACCGGTACCAGTACGATATTTAATACATTGCTCTTGAGGTGCTAACTTAGACAGTAATTTTAGGTTCGAGTTCCTAGTTGGTGCCTCCCCTTAAGTCACTTGAGCCTGTCACACGATGATTTTGATTTAACCGTTCGGTGGAGTTTGCAGGCCATCCCATCAAATCGAAAGTTTACCCAATGTGCATTTAAAAGGTAGTAGCCGTGGATTTTACCGTTTAAAAAAAAATCCTAAGCTCAATGTCTAATGAAAGTTAAACTAGAATTCTTTTAAAATGTTTTTAAATCATTAAAATTATTTTAAAATATTTTTAAAACTTTAAGATTAGTTATGAATATTCTAAAACGTTCAATCGTGACTTAAATATTAATAAAAATAATAAGATTAAAATGATGTCTTGTTTTTTTGTTGTTGGTCTAAATGGATTAATCACTTAATTATGAACTATTAACTTTTCAAGTGATGATTAATAAATTATTAAGTTTATTTGGCGATTTATTTAGTACACAGAAGACAATTGATTAGGAGCGGGGACATATTATCACTTGACTTTGAATTATTGATTCATCAAGTGGTCCAATTGCATCGATCCCGTTACTTGGCTCTAAAGTTTTTGGCTTATCAATGATTAATTGGAACCCCTTCATTGGGAAGGAGAGTGAGGTAAAAAAAACAAAAGAATACTGTCCCACAATGTGGTCATATATTTCCCAATTTCTCCCTTAATCACTCCCAAGTTCCATTCCTCCTAAGGACACCATTACCAACAACCTTGTCCTTTGACTTTTCCTACGAAAAATAGTGGGATTGAATATATCAAATCACTTACTAGCCATAACTTCTTTAAGGGTTTGAATTGAACCTCCTTAAATTTTGGACACTTGTCTTTCCAAGCATCTGGGGTTACATTATGTCACGATCAAGACAAGTTTAGTAACGTCTCTCACCTAAAATGGAGAACAGGCTTAAAGCAAACCCTAAAAGTTGCCCCTTTGCTTAAACGGCGCCGTATGAGACACGAAACAAATATCAAGGTCTACGAAACGGTGTCGTACTCACTCAAACCGGCGACGGTTCATGAAGAGTTGGATAGGGTAGTTTAGGGAGATAAGTTGAAGGTGTCGTGTATATAAATCAAAAGACGCCCCCTCAAGCAGTTTTCAGGGCGTAAAAGAAGAAACTAAGCCGTACAAGAGGGCTGATTTTCTTGGCCGAGCAGAGAATAATCAATCAAAAGGTACGTGTAACCTCCTCCGTTAAACCCTAACTCTCATAGAAACCTTTCGCTGAAAGATTAAATTTGTTTGTGTTTGTTGGAAATAGAGAAGATGGATCGGTACCAGAGAGTAGAGAAGCCAAAAGCAGAGACGCCAATCGACGAGAACGAGATTCGAATTACTAGTCTGGGAAGGATGCGTAGCTATATCTCTTATGCTATGAGTCTGCTTCAAGTATGTCTTCCTCTTCGCTTTTGCCCCTGTTTTTTGTTAGTATATTGGAAAATAAGCTTTGTTTATGGTCTAGAAAAAGCATCATTCTAATCCTAATCCTAACGTTTTTTTTACTAATATTTAAATCAGACTTAATATTTTAGGACTTAACCTTTCAAAAAGCGTTTCAAAGGTCCTTAACCTTATAAAACTTTTATTAAATATTGGGTCAGATTGTTTTTGGACATTTTTTTAACGTTAGGATTGATTTTTAACATTTATAAAACGATGGGGTTCTTTTTAAATGTTTTGAAGTGTTAAGGTCTGAACTAAATATGAATGAAAAAGATAGGGTTGATAATATGTTTTTGCCTTATGTTCTAGGATCTTTTTAAAGGTTAAGTGATTTTTTAAATTCTTTTTTTTTTTTTTGCTCATATCTATTGTTTAATGTACTTCTTTTGTTTTTGTAGGAGAAGGGTTCGAATGAAATCGTGTTTAAGGCAATGGGAAGAGCCATTAATAAGACTGTGACTATAGTGGAGTTAATTAAGGTTTTTCACACTCAATAAAGTTCTTATGAGTGTTTGTCTGTGGTTCTTGAGGTTTGATAATTTATGATAATGTATTGTCTTTACTATGATTGCAGAGAAGAATTGTTGGTCTTCATCAGATCACGTCAGTTGGCTCCACGGACATTACTGATACATGGGAACCCCTTGAGGAAGGCCTTCTCCCGTAAGAGAAGTCTTCGAAATAGCTTTGAGAGTGTTCAATTTTATTTAGCTTCTTGTGACTTGTATTATCATGTTTGTGAGGAGTTTTCTGTTTATTGGTTTTGTTGCTTTAATATTGCAGATTGGAAACCACAAGGCACGTGTCTATGATCACCATAATTCTTTCCAAGGAGGAACTGAATACGACTGCTGTTGGGTGAGTTCTTATTTCACCAATGCAAAAACGGGCTTAATTATTTATTTTCACAATATGATTTGCACTGTATCATGATTATGATGGTTATGAGGTGCCTGATTGGTGAATCCGGAGAAAAACACTGATTTGATACAGGAACACTTCTTTTGCCAGCATTCATAGCCAATTGTAAACAATTTTAATACAAATGTTTGTTATCTAAAAAACTGCTATACCCTCAGGTATCAGCCTCCATTACCAGCTGACCAGGTGAAGGCACCTATAGAGTTTGATTATGAAGCTGGTATGCGTGTTTGTAATCAGCTTCATTGTTTAAAATATCAGTACTTGCATGTGGCTTAGTAGCTTTTGGGTTGCAGAGGGCTCACCAAATGATCGAGGTAGGGGTCAGAATGGTAGAGGCAGGATGAACAGCCGAGGTACATTTTCATGGAATTGAGACCTCCTTTTGTGTGATGTTGGTTTACTTGTTGCATGTTGGAAAAGTATTGAGATGTAATGATGCACTTGATTGATAAGTATCTTGATACTTGGAATCTAAAACTCTTTTGGGTACATGGTCTAAATTGGATTTTCCATATCAGGGAATGGTTATGTCTCTGCTGAGTACGATGATGGAGGTTGGGATCGTAACCGAGGTGGTGCTAGAGGTAGGGGTAGGGGTCGAGGAAGAGGTCGTGGTTTTCGTGGCCGTGGAAGGGGAGGGTACAGTGGACCTCATGCTGATATGCAACAAGACAGAGGCTACATTTATGAAGGACCTTTTCAAGGCCGTGGTACCTTTTCTTTCCTTGCCTTCTGTTTTCTCCAATATTTGTTTGTCTGCATATCCTAGGCTTACATTATTCTTGGTGTTGATGGGGTAGCCATTTTCTTTAATTCAAGTTACTAATTGCTCAACCAAAAGTGATTGTTTTACTCTAGTTTAGGACTGGAAACTTGAGTACAAGAAACTTTCTAATTGAAGAAGTTCAATTAAAATAAATAATTGCAGCAACCTAATGTGCATGAAAATACTGGTATCTGATTGCTCACTTCCTCTGGTGACACAAAGATTGTATTTTCAGTTCTATATTAATGGCTGAATCGAGAAGGGATTTAGTTCTCCCTCTTTTGATAAAGAAAAAAAAATCTGGTATCTAAAAGAGATTTCTTTGTGCTTATATGAATGCTTGAACTTCTGAATAACAAGTTATGTCTGTGCATGACTGGATTGATATAATCATACTTATTGTCATATTCCCCATCTCTGTTACCTGCAGCCTTTAGTATGGTAGTACCCAAGAAATAAGTTATTTAAGATCGATATGTGAAGGTTTCTAAGCAAGATAATTTTGGACAATACTGGCTGCCTTGAAATTCAGTTATAAAAATTGTATGTTATAAAGTGAAAATTCCCAGTTGCGCAGATTCAGACTCTTTATATACTTACCTTGCAATATTCGTAGGTCGTGGCCGAGCTAGGGATACCGTGGGAGGGGCCGTGGCTTTAGACCAAATATGCTGATCCAGGCTGCTGCTTGAGGTTATTGGCCCTCCTTGAAGGAACGCAAGTTAGCTCTTTGATACTCCGTCTCCAGTTTCATATTATCATCTTGTTCTGTCTGTGTTTCCATTTTGTTCGTTATTTAGTCTCGACTAGCAGTGTTAACTTTAGGATATATTATATGTAACCTTGGTAGACTAATCTTTGTAGCTTGAGCTTGTGGTCTTCGCAGCCAGCCCCATTTCTTTGTTTGTTAGATGTATAAGGGGTTCTTGAACAATTGTAACGTTTTGTTTTCTTACAGTGCATTCTTTTATTTATATGCTTTTTCTATTTTGTCAGCGTGTTTCCTTGCCCAAAAAAAAAAGGCCTTTTTTTAATTTTCTGGTTACTGTGGACTAATGTTAAAATTTGTGCAACTCGTTTAGGGATTGTTTGGTATGGATTTCTTTTTTCTGATTTCTGTTTTTCTAAACATAAGAACTGAAAAAAAAGTATAAAAATAAAAAAGTATAAATAAAATTTAAAATTTAAAAATAGTATAAAATTTTAAAAATATATAAAAATAAAAATAAATACATAAATACATAAAATTAAACTAAATGTGTCTTCAGAGTTTAGATCATAGGCAAGTCTATTAATCTCAAGCTGCTTATTTAAGTTGATGCCAGAAAGGGTCTCATGTTATTGAATTTGCTTTAAAAATAATATTGTATTAGTATTATTTTGAAAGTTTTTTTTAAAATTATAAATTAATTTTTAAATTTTATAAAATTTATAAAATAATATTATATTGTATAATTTGTAACTTTAAATTTAAAAAAGTTAAAATATATAATTTTTTAAAATTTTTTTAAAATTTTTTTTCAGATATTAATCGATATTTATTTATGAAACAGTATTTAAATACAGAATAAAAATAAAATATATATTAATAATATATAAATACAGAAAATAATACTGATTTTCTGTTTATAAGTTTTAAAAATAATATATAAATACAGAATAAAAATAAATTAATATAAATACATAAAAATAAAAATAAAAAACGAAACAAAATTTATTCGTTTACCTCTCTGATGCAAACGTGAATCGCATTTAGGGATTTCTCAAACTGATACAAAAGGGAAACATAATTAGGAGTTTGAATGATGAGTTTTTAAGCGATGTATAAAACAAATGTGCATTCCTTATAATATTATCATTTCCATTTTTTCCCCCTCAAAATATCAATTAGTGTTCAGTACTGGTCTACAAGATTTGGAGAATTGTAGCATTGAATTAAAAAATTTGTAATTTATCTAAAATTTCATTTTCAAGTGACTATTTACAATTTGTAGAGCTTAAGGAAAAGAAAATTAAATTATTAATTAAATATATTACAAATTGTTTTTATTGTGTTCTGAGTTGTGATTGTTATTTTTTTAATTTTTGTACTGTATTAATGTATTTTTTATTGAATTTTATATTTTAAAAAATCAGAAATCAAAAATCAAAAAACAAAATCAAAAGTGAACTAAATAGGGTTTACATCTTGATGGCCACCATCTATCGGCTACGTTTTGGGCTTTATATTAAATAACAAAACATGGGCCTTAAGAAGTCTTAATGTCAAATCTAAAGCACGTGCAGCAGACAAACCTAATTTGAGATTGCATCATTTTCATATGGGTAAAAACAAAGCCATGTGAAGTGGCATGATATGATCTAAGCCAAAATATTCCCTTCTAATAGAAAACTGAATGTATTCCAAGTTTTATCCTCAAATTGAACAAACCCCATGGCCAGTAGAGGGAATTCCTGAAGTTTTTACGTCTCTTCTGTTGGGTATAGCCATGTGGGCATGCAATATGAAAGGAAAGAGAGACGGAAAGAACGTGGGATTAATTGAAAGTCTCAGAATTCTGCAGTCTCTCAGAGATAAAATTTAATGTGCAAATTTGGACATTACATGCAGCGTTTTAAATTTGGTTTTATATTGATTAGTACCGGCGGCGAATACGTGTTGTACCGGTTGAAAAACGGAATAAAAATAGTTTGTACTGTACTGAATTTTAGTACCGATTAACACTGGTTGATATCGGAAATAAAAAAAAGTTTTAAAGAAAATTTTGTATTTTGATATTTTGAATTTAAATTTTGAATTTTTATTTTCTATTACAATTATATTTATGAACTATTTTATAAATTTTATAAAATTTAGACACTAATTTATAATTTTAAAAAATTATTTTAAACAGTATTAATATCAACTGGTATCGTACATTTTGAAATTAAATTTGATACCCGTACCATGCGGTATTCAAAACTTTGAATTCACATGTAAGGTTGTTGCATTAATGGAGTCTGGTCTCTGGTCCCTTATTTATAGCGGTAGTTCCTTCTTCTTGGTGGTCTTCTTCCTTTCCTTCATTTTCGCAAAGAAATGGCAAATCTGGTGCTTACAGTGGCGATCTTGATTGGGTTCTTCTCTTATGTTATGGCCTTTGCTCCTTCAGGATGGACCAAAGCTCATGCTACATTCTATGGTGGTAGTGATGCTTCAGGAACTATGGGTTAGCATCTATCTATTTGGCTCATATTCCTTTTCCTTTTATAGTTAAATTACTGTCTCTACTATAATTTGATAATAATTCAATAACTCAAAATTTTATTATTAAATTAAATTTTATAATAATTCATGACATGTATATATATATATTTATATTTATATATAAGCCCATCAAAAAAATTTCAACAGGAGGAGCTTGTGGCTATGGAAACTTGTATTCAACTGGTTACGGGACAAGGACGGCTGCTCTGAGCACAGCTTTGTTCAACAATGGAGGTTCCTGTGGAGAATGTTACAGGATCGTATGTGACTATAAAACGGACCCCAGATGGTGTATCAAAGGAAGGTCTGTAACCATTACTGCAACCAATTTCTGCCCTCCAAACTATGCTCTTCCAAACAACAATGGAGGCTGGTGCAATCCTCCACTCAAGCACTTCGACATGGCTCAACCTGCCTGGGAAAAGATCGGCATTTATAGGGGTGGGATCGTCCCTGTTCTTTTCCAGAGGTATGTATAACATATCTGAACCTGATAAAGTCCTGGCATTTACACTGTACGTTACATTCAAAGCATGTAATGTATCTAATGTCTTCGATTTTTAATGAGCAGGGTTCCATGTAAGAAGCATGGTGGAGTTCGATTCACCATTAATGGCAGAGACTACTTCGAGCTTGTACTAATAAGCAATGTGGCAGGTGCTGGATCCATCCACTCTGTATCAGTAAAAGGCTCAAAAACAGGATGGATGGCAATGTCAAGGAATTGGGGAGCTAATTGGCAATCTAATGCATATCTAAATGGTCAATCTTTGTCCTTTAGGGTCACCACTACTGATGGAGAAACCAAATTGTTCACAAATATTGTTCCATCTACTTGGAGTTTTGGCCAGGCTTTCTCCACCAGAATACAATTCTGATGCAATAGAAATCAGTAGCTCCAGAGTTCAGGATTTGTATAGACTGAGGCGTGCTTGTAATTTTCTTGAAGCAGCCCGCCACCAATCTTGTACCACTAGTTCTGGCTACCAATTGCAATGGATGATTGGCTTATAATCAGTATATTAAATATCGTACAGATACCGATATTGAATTTATCTAAAAAATAGTATTGTATCGATACCAGTTAATATTAATACAGTTTCAGATAATTTTTTAAAATTATAAATTAATTTTTAAATTTTATAAAATTTGTAAAATGATCTATAAACGTATTATATTGTGTAATTTTTAACTTAACTTTAAACTAAA
>JAOXYD010000006.1:819567-851106 GCA_028565735.1 Pinacopodium congolense
TTTAGTATTCAATTACTTTTAAAATGTTTGGTTTATGTCCATGCCACCCTCTTTAGAAATTTTTTAAAATCAATTAAAGTGTCTCACAAATTTAATGTAAAGAAAATAACGTTGGACTACTCTAAAATAAAATAAAATAAGCCCTTCGAAAGAATGCTAATTTGAAAATATACCATCAAACGTAGTATAATAATCACAAGGATATTTATGATGTATATAGAATAAATAAAAGGTTATAACGCTATAATATGTGGTATTAACAATCTAAATTTTTTAAAAATTTTAAATAAAAACCTTCAAATAATATTCATTTTTAATATAATCAATAATATAATGATAAACAAAATCTAATCCAAAATATATATAATTTATAATCTTCAAAATCTACTTAAGTTAATGACAAAAATAAAATATTATATGAAAAAGTTTTTGAACATTTTGTAGAGCAAAAACTTTGCAATAAAAACAATTCTTAAATGAGATGTTTAATTTTAGGAATGAATTAAAAAAAATTTTGTTCGTTTTACTTCTTCTTTTTTATAAAGAGAATGAATCTTTTTATCCAAAAAAAAAAGTTTTTCTTTATATATTATTTTGAAAATTCAAAGATCGAGTTGCATGAACATGTAAAATACAAGACTTTCCATCCTAATAGGAAAAAGAGGTTAAATAGATTTTCCCAGGATTATAGTTCAATTGGAGCAGGACATGAATGTAAATTTAATAATCAAATAAGAAAAGATTCAAAATGCAGATTATTCATTTTAAATAAATACATACTCAACAAAAATTATTTTTCTTGACTAATTTCTAATTAATCAAGATAATCATCCACTTCGTTTTAAGAAGTTATCAAAAAATAAAAAAAAGATATGAAAAAAAAGAAGAAGAAGAAAGTAACATATAAAAGGTGGAAATTATATATATACATTTAAATATTATATATATAACATATAACTAATCTTATCAAATATGATGAGTTTGAAAGACATGTTCTTCTATTAAAATTTAAATTTGGTTAGAGATAGCAATCCAAAAGAAAAAACTAATCTTATCTTCTATATTAGAATTTGAGTTAAACTATACAACTATCATGATCACTTTATCTTTTTAAATTTATTGGGAATGAGATTTTAGTTCATTATAAAAAATAACCATCTTTTTATGTATATAGCAAATGAACCACTCAAATCAATTTATTAAAATTTTTAGGAAAAAAGACATGCTCTTTTTTGTGGTTTGATTCATTTATTCAAAATTTTTTATGAATTAATATTATAAAAAATTTCATAACTTAATAAAATCAACATTCTTCTTTTTTAATAGAGTTAATACGTGACATGCTTTAAAATAAAATCACATTATAATAAAAATTTATGTCTTTTATCCAATATTTTATTATTATATTATTATCAATCAAGAAATTTATAAAAAAGATATTGATGTAAATTAAAATTAAAGTAGGTTTTTTGGTCTAATTTTTCGTTTCCCGAGTTACATAAAAAATCAAAGTGTTTCGTTTATTTTTAATAAAAATATTTTAACTCTTAAGAATTTTTAAAATAAATTTACAATGACAAATGATAATAAATATTTTAAAAGATATTTCACTTATAATTTTTTAAGAAGTATAATTAGACTTTAAATATATTTCTATAAAGTTTAGATCTAACTCAATTAAAAAGTTTACATTAATTTTATTTATAATTTTATATCCATATATATATATATATCTAACATATTTTAATTGACCTTTTCCATTATGAATTAGTGAAAGTCATGCACAAATTTGAAGCTGGAAAGAAAGAAGATCAATCTTGCTCATCTCACGCTTATTAAAAATATAGTAATTATATTTTCTTTTTTATTAACGAACTACTCCATTAGGAAATGAATTGCATGTATGATTCCACATAATGATGAAGATAGTAGCTGGATCCTTGGAGGTAAATTGGTGTATCATTATTTAATACACCTCTAAATTGAATATTATAATTTATGGTAATTCCATTCTTGGATCAAATCGTATTCTAATTAGTACCATAATTAGATACATATCCCTCATATTTGACCAAATAAATCCATCAATTAATTTCGATTAAAATTAAAATATAAAAATATTACTAAAAACGGATTATAAAATAAATGAAAACCTAATTAAAATGAACTAAGCCACGGAGGGCAATATCGTAAGTCGATCAACTGAAGGTAGGGATAATATGGTCTTTTCAACAACCAAACAAATTCCCCTCAACTTCCTATAGAGTCCCGGGAAATAAAAGGCGAAAACTGAAAGGAAACAAACACAATAGAGAGAGAGAGGAGGTGGAGGCGGGGGGAGAGAGAGGTGGCGAAGTCGTTAAAGTTTTGCGGCGGAGCTTGAAGAATACGTGCTCGATCGCGGCCGAGATTCGTATATTCTTCGAACGAGCTCCTAATCCTCTCTTTTCTATTCGATTATTATTTTTTCGGTTAATTAGTTGAGCTAATAATAATATTATGAGTATATTGTTATTAATTTGTGATCTGTCATGGTTCGGATTTTGCTGATCGTACCATTATTTTTGTGAAATCTCTCCAAAACCCTAACTGGCCATGACCGCCACTCCTTCACAAAACCATCAATCTCCACACGCCTCCAGCGAGAGTGGCGGCGGCGGCGGCGGTGGTGGTGGTGACGGTGGAGTTAACAGTCCTCAGAAACGGAAAAACTTGCCGTCTCCGTGGGCCCAAGTCGTGAGAGGAGGAGAACACGACTTAATCCCTAGTACCGTTACCGTTACTGTTAATCACTTGTCGTCATCGTTTTCTCCTCCATCAGTACAGTTATCGTCCCTCGAGCAATCCTCTTCTGATTGTTCCTCTCCGAGTAAGACGGCGTCGTACTCCCCCCCTCCATATAATTCCGTTGTGACGGAGAGCTCCGACGGAACTAGCGGCAATGGTGGGACAAAGAAGGCGGCTTGGAACAAGCCGTTAAATGGGGTAACGGAATTAAGGCCTGTTATGGGAGCTACTTTATGGCCTCCTTTACCTAAAGCTTCCGCTAAATCACCATCACAACCCGAGTCTTCGTCGAAGACTGTTTCTGATGTATCAGCGCCCAATTCTCAGGTCTTTTACTTTTCCTAATTTTGGGTTATTTTTATCTGATTGTTTGCCTAGCAAGTGATGAAATTAAAAAAGGAAAGAACTTTGAGGCATTGAAGAATGGCAGTTGTTTAATTTTATTGTAATCGGTAAGAATAACCTAATTATGGTTGTAGGGCACTAAACTGAATGTGATATATCTTTTTTTTTTTAATCTGAAGTTATTGAATAGGTTTCTCACTGCAAAACTAAGGAATTTATTGGAATTGCATCTCTTGATAGGTGCCTGTAATGCCGCAGTCGCCACAGAAGGTCACCACTAATGATAATGCCAAGTCTAATTCCACACAAAGTCATAGATTACCAGCTCGACAAAGGTCGATGAGACGAAATGGGAATGATAACAGTGGAGGTAGCAATAACTTGCAAAGTGGGTTTAACCACTTGGCACCTCCTCAACCGCCTCCACTTCCACCATATCCTTTGTACCCAATGCCTCCTCCTGGTGGTTATAATATGGTGGTACCACTGCCTGATCAATCTCCGAGAGATCCTCCATACAGGGCCAGTCACTGGGAAGCTAGGAATGTTGTGGGGTATGTACCTCGGGCATCTATGGTGAACGACCACAGACACTCTTCTCGGAGAAACAACATTGGACCTCGTGGAGAAGGTACTTACCATAACAATATGGGCGGTGGTAGGCGTGATCAAAATCGTGGGCGACATGGCAGTGCCAGGGAAGATCATGTGCAGCCACAAAGAGCTCTTCCTAGGGGCTTTACTTGATATCCACCAAATACAGTGCCATTTACTGCTCCTCCGCATATGCCAGCCTATGTTAATCCCATGGCCCAAGGTAAGCATTTTCTTTGTTTCAAATTCAATAATGTTGGTTGTTCATATTTCTTCCATTTTTTAATACTAATCTTCTGTTCCCCCCTAAAAGTCGATTTTGTCATTGATGGTTCTATTCTTTTCAGAATATTACTATGTCTCTACATACAATGTGGATCCTTATAGGGGTATGCCAATATTCCCTCAGTCACCAGTGCCTGCAATGATTATGCCTGCTTCAGACGTTAATTTATCAGTTATGTTAGTCAATCAGATAGAATATTATTTCAGGTATTATTTTGTGCTTGATCTCTTTATTCATTATGTAAGGTCCTATAAATAAAATGAACAATAAGTCAGTTATTTCAGGTATCAATTTGTCCTTGTGTAATCAAATGAAAATTTAATTGCTAAGTGCAACAGTTATTTGGTATTTGCAGTGATGCTAATTTAGTGAAAGATGGATATTTGAGGTCAAACATGGATGAACAAGGCTGGGTTCCACTTACCTTAATAGCAGGCTTCAACAGAGTAAGTGAATTGATGAATGAACCTGAGAACTGCCACTTTTGTTATTGAGACTTCTCTTCAACTTATAATGGTTAATCGTGTATGAAGAAAAAGTTATAATATACATTACATTGTATATTCTCAATCATGCATAGCTCTGGTCTTGAATAACTAAATGATGTTTATCTGTAAGATCTTCAAATGACTTTTGATTGAGAGTAATGGTAGTGGATCATTCTTGAGAGGCAGGTCCATTATCAGATGTTTTGCTTTAGAATTTAGATGTGGTATAATTGATTAAACCTTAAAGACTATCAGGGTGGAGATAGTTATTGTTTAACAACTTCACTGCGTATATCATTGAAACGGAAAACAAGTGGAATAATATGTATGCCTTTTTTTGAAAGGGTGGACCACCTTTTTCTCTTAAATGACAGATATTAGATTCTGGAATAATATGTATGCCTTTTTTTCCTGGATATTGTTCTTCATATTGTCATATTTTAACTCACATGCAAAATATTTCTTAATTAGTGTATGCCATCTGGTATATGTACTTGACATCTTTGTTGTTTTATAACGTAAATTATTGACCATGTGTAGTATGAATGTGGAAAGTCATTTCTTCTGAAATAATCTGAATAATATAATCCTACATAGTCTGACCAATTACTTTTGTAGTTTTTGAACCCTTTTTCATATGCATGTGGGTCACTTGAGATAGATTACAATTTGAGTTTCATTCTTCAATCATGCGATGGTCTAATGCTATTTCATCATGGTAATTGGATGAATTTGAAGCTATCTATTGATTAGAACTGCCAAACTGTTTAGGTTCTGTCTGTCTTTATGGACGTTAAACTTGTGAAGTATAGAAGTCTAGGAAAGTTGAAAAGGAGCGATGGGTTTGATAATTAAAATGCCCCTTCACTTCTGGTCTTGAAGTGGGAATATTTGCAGTTGACAAATTGCATTTTTGGTCAGTGAATTGATTTGTTTGTCAGTGGAAAAAAGAGATCGATTGTAGCTCTATCTGATCATCATGTCGGTTTTGTATGCCAAATATGCTCCCATGTCAAATGGTGTTAATCAAGTTATCATGTGCTATGCTTCTGCTATTGAAATTAATAAGTTGATGGATGATGCATATGCATATAAATTAAAGTTTTGCTTGCAAGTCATTAACTGTGATTTTCCAGGTCAAGAGTATGACACTCGATATTCAATTAATCTTGCAAGCATTAAGGACCTCAACTCTTCTGGAAGTACAGGTGAATCTCTTTGCTATTGTAAGCATCAAAATGTTGTCTTAAGAAATTTGATTAGTCTTAAGAGTTTCAGAGTCTGGTTTAACTGATGTTCAAAAAACTTGATTCAGAGTGATAAAGTGAGAAGACGCAATGATTGGATGAAATGGATACCTACCAAATCTGCTAGCGATTCAAGTTGTGACCTGCTGTCATCTTCATTGCAAAAGATTTCCATGGATGAACTGACCTCTAACCATGATGGTATGACAGCCAACTCATCCCTGCAGTCAGAGGATGCCCCAAGTAGGTGACTTTCTGGTCACTAAACTATCAATGGAGGCCAGTCGAAGAGAAAGGGCTATGCTGAAGATAAGCAGTCTACTGTTGCTAACTTGCTGTTAATCAACTGCAGCATCTCAGTGTAGTGCATCTGTTATCACCGTGAAGGGCTGTCACGGAAGCTTTGAAACTTTGCCATATTATATATGTCAAGTTGCTACGGCTGTTTTTGACAGGAGCTGAGGTACGTAGGGAAAAAAAGATAATAAACAGAAACTTTTATCTGCAGAGAGAAGAACGAAAGCCACAAAGAACGTAGGCTATTGCATCCACTGGATTTCTTTAACGTTTTTGTATAGAGGATGGTTTTTGGTTTGGATGATTATTTTTCTCGACTATTTATTCTTCACCCTTCTCATATGCGATATGACCCAATGAGTCTTTGTTGCCCATCATTTTCAAGCTGGTGAAGGTTTTGCTTTACTCTCTTTATTTGTGAGATTTCAAATGTTTGATTGATGGTTTCTTCTACTTCTATTGTATTGTTTCTTGCCGTACATGGATGGATATGGTTTTTAGGAGCTAATCTCGCACAATAGAGATGTAATTTGGGTCAATTTGAGTGCTGTTGATTCTTAACACTATTGTTTGCTCTCTGATTGGACTGTCAGCTCTCGAATCGAAAGTAAAGAGCCGTCAGAATCAAATGTTGGTTGGCCTTTGGTGGAGAATTGATGTGTGGTTAAGGTGGTTGGAAGGGAAAGGAATGGCTCTTTTCTTTAGTCGACTATACAATTAATAAGAATGCATGTGGATGGTTATGTGTGAGCAAAGTGCTATTGAAGCTTTAGGGTTTATACTTAGGGTTTATACTTATAATTTTAAAAAAATATTTAATAAATACTATGATCTTTTTTTTAATGTTTTAAATATTAAAACTTTTTTAAATTTTCGTAGAATAGTTAAGTAAAACTTTTCTGGAATATGATTGCTAAAGAGTTTTTCAATTGTTGGATTTTAGTTTTCCGTATTTCCAAAAATCTCTGTATTTTAAATGGCTGCTCTTCCATGTGATCTCTAATTTGAATATGCTCATTAGGAAATAGTCAATAGAGAATACTATTTAGCACTTTTAGTTGAAAAGGATATATGGATATAACTTTAACAATAATTAAAAAAGCATATTTTGCTGGAATTTACATACCCTGGTAAGCCTGTAAAAGATCAAGACATCACAATAAGAATAGACACCAAGCTATATTTAAAATTAGATCCGGTGGTTTTAAAGCGTATCTTTTATTTAAAAAGTTCTACGTTAGAATTATGGTATTAGATTATTTTTTATTTAACTAATTTAGAGGAAGATGGATCTGGAGTGAAAATTAGTTAAATTTATAAATACCAATTAAATAGAGTTTATGACTTGATTGTCATTTGTTGTTTGATTTGTTAATTCACACTCAAAGAATAATATTTAGGACAATTATATACATCTAACAATTTACTCAACATACACGGATAATGATTATAACTATTGACTACATTTAATAATGAACTCAATATAGATTTTCTATTCATGACTTATTCATTATAATCATCATTCCATTCATTATTCATTATAATAGTATATATATAGTATTAGATTATATAAATCTCAAGTTTTTAATATATCAATTTAAATCTAAATAAAAAGTAAAATAATAAATGAAAGTCTAAATAACAAAGATGAATAAATGTAAATTTGTAATAATAAAATGAATGCAACTTGCACCCTTATAAAGACATGACTTATCCGCTTATTAGTTTAGTTTAAGGTTGCCTACCTCTCCATTTTAAAGGTAAGAATATGACATACGTGGCATATGTGGGGTTCATAATTATCAAGAATTGAAACCCATTTAAATCTAGTAAAAATAATATTTTTTTTACAAATATTAAAGTAAGAGATGAAGACAAAATGTATCTAATTTTCTTCCATAAAGGAAATAATTTAAAGTCAAAGGAAGAACTCTACTTAATAAATTCAATGGAATGAAATTTTTTTTTAAAAATATATTATTCTCAATAAATCAAACTGGACTTTTTTAATTGCAACTAGTCCGAGGTAGCAATAGCAATAGTTTTTACTGTTGGTTTTCCTTTTTCAAGGCTTTGTTTAAGCAAAAGTAGAAGTGAATTTAGAAGTAGAACTAAGTTGATTCTAATTTTGAAGGAGTCACTGTTTGGTAATTGTTACTGAGTTTCCATTTCCCGTTTCATTTTTCACGCTTCCCAAAATCCTTAACAACATTCTCTTTCTTTTGTCTCCAGAGTATTTTTCCTTCGGCTTTATATGGACCCCCAAATTCCCCTTCACCGTCTTTATCACTCTCTGTGTAAGAAGAAAGAAAGAAAAAAAGACAATGCCATCAAATTATTGAAATAATAAAATTTATTACATTATATATATATATATATATATGTTATATGTATATATGTATATTCTACACAACTCCCTTTCTTTACCTTATCTAGCCTCTCTATAGGAGGAAAGAAAGAGATAGCTAGTACTATCAATTTGCTTAAATAACAAAATTTATTACATTACCAAGTTATTTGTTAACGGTTTAGTGGAGTCATGGTAAAAGATTTGTCTTTATAGTATCTTTCTTTTATCTTTATATATATGCTACTTATTTCTCCTTCACCACCTTAATCATTCTATCTGTAATAGGAAAAAGAGAAATAGGCAATGTCATAAAAACAAGACAATGCCATCAAATTGTTGAAATAATAAAATTTATGACATTATACAATTATATATATATATATTCTCCATAACTCCTTTTTGTCACCTTAACTAGCCTCTTTATAGGAGGAAATAAAGAAACAGACAGTGCTATCTATTTGCATAAATAACAAAATTTGTTACATTACCCAATCATGTGTCAACAGTTTAATGGAGTCATGGTAGAAGATTTGTTTTTAGAGTATCTTTTTTTGTCTTTATATGTGTTCTATCCATCTCCTTCACTACCTTAATTAGTCTATCTGTAACAAGAAAAAGAAAGATAGACAGTGTCATCAATTTGTTAAAATAACATAATGTGTTATATTATCTGGCCATGAGTCAGTCGTTTAGTGGGATTATGGCAAAAGACTTGTCTTTAAAGTATCTTCCCTTTGTCTTATTATGTATTATCTTTAGTTACCCTTCACCACCTAAACCAACCTTTGTGTAAGAAGAAAGAAAGAAATAGATAGTACCATCGATGTCCTGAAATAAAAGAATTGGTTATATTATCTAGTCATGTGTTAGCCGTTTAGTATGGTCATAGTAGAAGATTTGTATTCAAAACATCTTTCCTTTGACTTTATATGTATTCTCCCAAACTCTCCTTTACCATCTTAACTAGCCTCTTTGTAAAAGGAAAGAAAGAAATGAACAATACCACCAATTTGTTTAAATAATAGAATTTGTTATGTTACCTAATCGTATATCAACTGTTTAGTGGGGTTATGGCAGAAAATCTATTTTCGGAATATTGTCCCATTATCTTTATATGTATTCTCTCCAATTTTCCTTCACCACCTTAGTTAACCTTTTTGTAAGAGAAAACAAATTTTATTACATTATACAATTATATATATATATATATATATTCTCCACAACTCCCTTTCATCACCTTAACTAGCCTCTTTATAGGAGAAAAGAAAGAAATAGACAGCTCTATCAATTTGCATAAATAACAAAATTTGTTACATTACCCAGTCATATGTCAACAGTTTAGTGGAGTCATGGTAGAAGATTTGTCTTTAGAGGATCTTTTTTTTGTCTTTATATATATTCTACTCATCTCTTTCACCACCTTAATCAGTCTATCTGTAACAAGAAAAAGAGAAATAGACAGTGTCATCAGTTTGTTGAAATAATATAATGTGTTATATTATTTGGCCATGAGTCAGTCGTTTAGTGGGATTATGGAAAAATACTTGTCTCTAAAGTATCTTCCCTTTGTCTTTATATGTATTATCTTTAGTTACCCTTCACCACTTAAACCAATCTTTGTGTAAGAAGAAAGAAAGAAATAGATAATATCATCGATTTCCTGAAATAAAAGAATTGGTTACATTATCTAGTTATGTGTTAGCCATTTAGTATGGTCATAGCAGAAGATTTGTATTCAAAACATCTTTCCTTTGACTTTATATGTATTCTCCCAAACTCTCCTTCACCATCCTAACTAGCCTCTTTTTAAAAGGAAAGAAAGAAATAAACAATCCCATCATTTTTTGAAATAACAGAATTTGTTATGTTACCTAACCGTGTATCAACTGTTTAGTGGGGTTATGGTAGAAAATCTATCTTCGAAATATTATCCCATTATCTTTATATGTATTCTCTCTAATTTTCCTTCACCACCTTAGTTAACCTTTTTGTAAGAGAAAAGAAAGAAATAGACAGTGTCATTGTTTTGTTGAAAAAACAAAATATATTACATTACCCAATTACGTGTCAGTCATTCAGTAGAGTCACAGTAGAAGATTTCTCTCCAAAGTATCTTCTTTTTGTCTTTATATGTATTATCTTCATTTCTGCTTCACCATCTCAATCACCCTCTTTCTAAAGGGAAAGAAAGAACCTACGATGCCATCGATTTATTATAATAACATAATTTGTTATATTCAGTGTATTAAATACCATATCGGTACTAGTACCGAATTTGTCTAAAAAATGGTACTGTACCGATACCGTTTTGGATAATTATTTAAAATTATAAATTAATTTTTAAATTTTATAAAATTTACAAAATGATCTATAAATGTAGTATATTGTGTAATTTTTAACTTAACTTTAAACCCAAAAAAATCAAAATATAAAATTTTTATTTTTTTCCAGTATCGGCCGGTTTCGGCTAGTACGACGCGTGCTGGCCGGCATCGACCAGTATTTATATCTGAAATGAAATTTGATCGTTCCGTTCTATTTGACACTCATACCGGCCGAAACGGAACGGTATTTGACACTCTGGTTATATTACCTATCCACGTGTCACTCACTCAATAGGGTTAGAAGAAGACTTGTCTTTAAAATATCTTCCCTTTTCCTTTATTATTTATTCTCTCTAACTCCCCTTCACCACTTCAACTGGCCTTTTTGTAAGAGGAAAAGAAAGAGATAGATAGTATCATTAATTTGCTAAAATAACAAAATTTGTTATGCTATCTAGCTATGTGCCAGTTATTCAAAGGAATCATGGCAAAAGATTTGTCTCTATAGTATCTTCCCTTTATCTTTATCTATATTCTCCATAACTCTCATTTACTACCTCAACCAACCTCTCTGTAAAAGGAAAGAAAGAAATAGACAGTACCATCAATTTGCTGAAATAACAAAATTTGTTATGATACCTAACCATATGTCAGTTTTTTAATATAGTCATGACAAAATATTTGTCCCCAGAGTATCTTCTCCCTACCTTTATATGTATTCTCCCTAACTATCCTTCGTTGCTTCAATCGGACTCTTTGTAAAAGGAAAGAAAGAAAAAATAGTGCTATTGATTTGCTGAAATAATAGAATTTATTATGCTACCCGGCTATCTATTAGCCATTCGATGGAGTTATGATAGAAAATTGTCTCTAGAGTAAACCCCTTTTATCTTGATATATATTCTCCCCAACTCCCCTTCACCATCTCAACCAACTTCTCTGTAGGAGGAAAAAAAGAAATAGATAGTGTCATCAGTTTGTTGAAAGAACATAATTTATTACATTACTAAGTCATGTGGCAGCCTTCAAGTAGAATCATAGTAAAAGATTTGTTTCCAGAGCATCTTGCCTTTGTTTTTATATGTATTTTCCATATTAACAAAATTTATTACGTTACCTAGCCATGCATTAACAGTTTAGTAGGGTCATGGCTAAAGATTTGTCTTCAGACTATTTTCCTTTATTTTATATTTATTCTCTCCAGCTACCTTTCACAACCTTAACAAGCTTTTCTATAAGAGGGAAGAAAGGAATATACAATGACATCAGTTTGTTGAAAATAAACTAACACCCATTCATCATGCTTAGAAGACCATGAAAATGGTGACGTCAACCAGTACTGACTATCTATTAACCACATTAACCACTATTGGTAAACACTTGCTCCCTTCATTTTTAAGATTTTAAATGGATTGCTATAATCCACTTAGTAGATTGTTATGCTCATTTCTGACTGATGAATTGACACTTAATTGATAATGCATTATAAGAAAACAACACATATTTCAATTCTCTTGTTTAAACTTTTATTATATAAATTATTTTACATACTGTGAGAGATAATCTTTACCATATAAATTTTTAAGATTTCAAATGAAATGATTTAATACCAGGGGGTATTAATTTTGGTATTTATAAACAATACTAAATAAGAAATTATTACTTAAAATTATGTTTTTAGTTAGCATAATCATTGGACATACATTTAGCGTGTCATTAGTCTTTGCCTTAAGAAAAAAGAAAGGAACTGAAAGTTATTTAAGTAATGGAGTTATAGTGTAATTTTGGTCATCTTGAGTGATGTTGATTCTAAATACTTTTATTGACTCTCATATTGGATTTTCAACCCCTAAATTGAAAGTAAAGAAATGTCAGAATCAAATGTTGATTGGCTTTTGGAGAATTGGTGTCTGGTTAAGGTGGTTGGAAGGGCAGGGAATGACTATGTTGTTCAATAGACTATACGACTAATAAGAATGTATGTGTATGGTTATGTGTGAGCAAAGTGATTTTGGAGCTTGTAAGTTTATAATTGTAGGTTTTGTGAACTCAAAACAGAAAATGGAATTTATATTTTTGAGTAAAAGTTAGAGATGGCAAGAGTGCAAAAAGAATTCCTAAGTTTTTAATGATGTACACTGTTTTTATCTTTTATAGGAGTTAGCTTCACTTAACCTATGGTTTTATGTACTTGCAAGATGTTCATTTAGATCCTATGGTTTTATTTACTTGCAAGCTATTCACTTAGATTTGGGCACTAATCATGTCGTTCGTAGATTAGGGTAATAATCATGTCGTTTAAAATGGGAAAAACATGTAAAAATTATCACTCTTTTGAGGCTTTTTTTCCTCTGTCACTTTTCAAAGGAAAAACTAATAAATATTGATATTTCTGTCTCCATAGGCTTATTGATTGCATTTTCTTTTAAGGAAATTAACATGACGAATTTGATGTTCTTTTATGAAGTTGATCTACTCAAATTATGCTGTTGCATTCTACTGGGTTTAGAATTTGATTTAAAGATTTAGAGTTGATAGTCTTTGAATGTTTTAAAAATGTTATAATTTTTGAATATTTTTAAATATTATACAAATATTCTTTTTTTAATGTTGTTAAATGTTATGGCTTTTTTAAATTTTCATATAAAATTTATCTTCAGTAAAATATGATAGCTAAAAAGTTTTTCAAATGTTGGATTATGTTGTATTGATCTCTAAAAATCCTTTTACATTAAATGACCACTTTTTCCCATATAATCTCAAATTTGCAAATGCATATAAGGAAATAGTCAATAGAGAATAGTATGCAACACTTTTAATTGATGAATATATGTGAACATTACATTAATAATTATTAAAAAAAAGAGATGATTTTATTGGAGTTTACATGCTTACATAAACCTATAAAAGGTTAAGCAATCATTAGGATAAAAACTAAATTGTATTTAAAATTAGATAAGTGGTTTAAAAGCGTATCTTTCATTTAAAGGGTTTCATGCTATTATTATAGTATCAAAATATTTTTTTATTTTAATAATTTAGAGATTTTGGACTTCAAGTGAATGTAAGTTGCAATAATAAATATCAATTAATTCAAGTTCATGACTTGATTCTCAATTATTGATTAACTAAATGATTTATTTGAAATAAATGATTTAATAATGCATGTCCATAAAGTAATACTTATATATATATATCATATATATTTAATAATTTATTTAATATACAATATTAATTATGATTAACCAATGGTTTTATAGCACTTTGAAAAGGGATCTTTAAGATATTATAGAGCTTAAATTTCGGCTGAAACAATAATTTATCTATTAAAAAAATGATCATAATGATAAGATTAGGTAGTCCCTATCTCTATTTCCATGTGAAAACAATAATAATCTTGACTTTTCATGATAGAATAAGCATTCTAGCTACTACTCGAATTTCTCTCTTAGACACGGCCCATAAAAAGTACCATAATTTACTCAATATACATTTAAAGTAGTGATTCCCACTTGCACCTTTATAAAGACATCACTTATAGTTTAGTTTTAAGAGAGCTGGCCATTACATTTTTAACCTAAGAATATGATACGATTGGCATATGTTGGGTTTATAACTATCCAAGATTGAAACCAATTTCAATTTAGTAATAATAATGGCTTTTATAATGGAATAAATAAATTTTAAAGAAAGAAATATTACAAAATGTATTTAATTTTCTTCCATAATTGGGCAAACAGAAGGTAATGCTTTAAAGTCAAAGGAAAAAAATCCACTTAATAAATTCAATTGAAAGATAATTTTAAAAAATATGGCATTGTTAATAAATCAAATTGGATTTTTTAAGGTTTTTCTCTGGAAGCAAAAGTAGAAGTGAAAGAACTAAGTTAATTCTAATTCTCAAGGAGTCACTAGCTTATTATCATCATTGAGTTTCCATCTCCCACTTCATCTTCCATGCTTACTAGAATCCTAAAGGTATATGGCAGTCTCTTTCTTTTGTCTTTAGAATATCTTTCCCTTGTTATTATATGTATTCTCCCTAATTTCTCTTCACCACCTCAATTAGCCTCTTTAAATAGGAAAGAAAGAAACAAATAGTATAAATGATTTGTTGAAATAATAAAGTTTGGTTACGTTACTCAGTTAAGTGTTAATTGTTCAGTTGGGTCATGACAAAAGACTTGTCTCTGGAGTATCTTACTTTTATCTTTAAATATATTATTTTTATCTCTCCTTCACCACTTTAACTAGCCTCTATGTAAGAGGAAAGAAAGAAATAAATAGTGCCATCGATTTACTAAAATAATAATTTTGTTACGTTATTCAACCATATTCAGTGATTCAGTAAGTTTATGATAGAAGATTTGTTAGCAAAGCTTATTTCCTTTATCTTTATATGTATTCTCTTTAGCTAACCTTCACCACCTCAACTAATATCTCTATAAGAGGAAAGAAAGAAATAGAAGGTGCTTTCAGTTTACTAAAATAACATAACTTGTTATGTTATCTATTCACGTGTCAACCATTTGGTAGAGTCATGATAGGAGATTTCTCTTTAGGGTATCTTATATATTCTCCCCAACTCCCCTTTAACACCTTAACCAACCTTTTTGTGAAAGGAAAGAAAAAAAAAACTATTAGTGTTATTAGTTTGTTGAAATAATAGAATTTGTTACGTTATTTGGCCATGTGTTAGCTTTTTAAAAGGCTTATGGCAGAAGACTTGTCTCTAGAGTATCTTCACTTTGTCTTATACATGTTCTACCCAACTCCCCTTCACTACCTTAACCAGTCTATATATAATAGGAAAGAAAGAAATAGATAGTGCCATCGGTTTACTGAAATAATAGAATTTGTTGTGTTACCCAACCATCATGTCTTTTAATGGGATAATAGCAGAAGATTTATCTCCAAATTATCTTTATTTTGTCCTTATATGTATTTTCCCCAACTCTCCTTCACCTCCTTAACAAGTCTCTTTATAATAGGAAAGAAAGAAGAAGACAGTGTTATTGCTTTGCTAAACTAACAAAATTTGTTACGATACCCATCCATGTGTTAATCGTTCAGTAGGAACATGATAGAAGATTTGTCTCCAAAGTATCTTCACTTTGTCTTTACATATATTTCTCTTAAATTTCCTGAACCACTTCAATCAGCCTTTATGTAAAAGGAAAGAAATAAATAGACAGTGCTATCAGTGTACTAAAATAACATAATTTGTTACATTACTCAATCAAGTGTCAATTGTTTAGTGGGATCATAACAGAATATTTATCTTCAGAATGTCTTACCTTTGTCTTTATATGTATTCTCCCCAGCTCCCTTTCACTTAACTAAGAGAAAAGAAAGAAACAAACTGCAACATGGTTTGATGAAATAAAATTTTTTTTTTAAGTTACCCATCCACGTGTCAGTTGTCTAATGGGATCATAGCACAAGATTTGTCTCAAGAATATATTTCCTTTATCTTTATATGTATTCTCTCAAGTTTTCCTTCATTACTTTAACTAGCCTCGCTATAAAAGAAAAGAAAGAAATAAACATGGCTATCAGTTTACTAAAATAATTGAATTCGATACATTACCTAGTCACATGTCAGCTATCTTGTGGAGTCATGGCAAAAAATTTGTCTCTAAAGCATATTTTCTTGGTCTTTTTATGTATTCTCCTTAATTCCTCTTCACCACCTCAATTAGCCTCTTTGTAAAAGGAAAGAAAGAAATAAAAAGTTCCATTAATTTTTTGAAATAACATAATTTGTTATGTTACTTAGTGACATATCAACCATTTAACAGGGTCATTTCAAAAGATTATCTCTGGACTCATGGCAAAAGATTTATCATCAGAGTATCATCTCATTGTATTTATATGTATTTTCCCTTGCTCCCATTCACCACTTTAATTAGCTTCTTTGTAAGAGGAAAGAAAGAAACAGAGAATGTCATCAGTTTGCTAAAATAACAAAATTTATTAGGTTACCTAGCCAATTGTTAACCGTTCAGTAGGGTTATGGAAGAAGATTTGAATTTAGAATTTATTCCCTTTATCTTTACATGTATTCTCCTTATCTTTCGTTCACCATCTCAATCAGCCTCTCTGTAAGAAGAAAGAAAGAAATAGATAATATTATCACTTTACTAAAATAACATAATCTGTTAACAATATCTAGCCAGGTATCGGTTGTTTAGTTAGATCATGGCAGAAATTTTATCTTTATAGTTCTTTCCTTTGTCTTTATATGTATTATACTTAGCTCTCCTTTATCACCTCAACTAGCCTCTTTATAAAAGGAAAAAAAGAAACAAACAATGCCATCAATTTGTTGAAATCATAGAATTTGTTATGTTACCTAACCACGTGTTAGTCATTCAGTATGATCATGATAAAAAAGATTTATCCCTAGAGTATCTTTCTTTTGTCTTTATATGTATTCTCCTCAGTTCACCTTCACCACCTCAACTAACCTCTCTATTAAATGAAAGAAATAAACATATAATGCCATCAGTTTGCTGAAATAATAGAATTTTTTATGTTATTCATCCACGTGTCCGCCGTTCAGTGAGTTTATGGCATAAATTTTATCTCTAGAGTGTCTTTCCTTTGTGTTTATATATATCTCCTTAGCTTTCCCGTGCCACCTCAACTAATATCTCTGTAAGAAGGAAAAAAGAAATAGACAGTACTATTGAGTAGCTAAAATAATAGAATTTGTTACGTTATTCAGTCACGAGTCACCCATTTAGAGGGGTTATGGTAAAAGATTTATCTCCAGAGTATTTTTCCCTTTGTCTTTATATGTATTATCTCTATCTCCTCTTCATCACCTCAAATAACCTCTCTATAAGAGGAAATAAAGAAACAGATAGTGTTATGAGTTTGCTAAAATTATAGAAGTTATTATATTATCCAACCACGTATTAACCATTCAATTACGTGCCATTGGTTTGTTGAAAAAAAAAATTTATTACGATACCTAATTAAGTGTCAGTCATTTAGTGGAGTCACAGTAGAAGATTTCTCTTCAGATTATCTTCTTTTTGTCCTTATATGTAGTCTTTTCATTTCCACTTCACCATCTCAATCAGCCTCTCTGTAAGGGGAAAGAAAGAAACCTATAGTGAAATCAATTTATTAAAATATCATAATTTGTTGCGTTACCCATCCACTTGTCAGCCATTCAATGGGGTAATAAAAGAAGATTTATCTTCAAAGTATCTTTCCTTTGCCTTTATATGTATTCTCTCTAATTCCTCTTCACCACCTCAACCAGCCTCTTTATAAGAGGAAAAAAAGAAACGGATAATACCATCCGTTTACTGAAGTAATAAAATTTGTTATGTTATCCAGCCATGTATCAATCATTTAGAAGAGTCATGATAGAGGATTTATGTCCTGAGTATTATCCCTTTATCATTATCTTTATTTGTATTCTCCCTAACTCTCCTTCACTACCTCAACCAACCTCTCTGTAAAAGAAAAGAAAGAAATAGGAAAAAGAAACATCTGGTACCATTAATTTGCTCAACTAACATAATTTGTTACATTACCTAACCACGTATCAGTCGTTCAGTATGGTCATGGAAAAAGATTTGTCCTCATTGTATCTTCTCCTTGTCTTTATATATATTTTCCCTAACTACCCTTCACTACTTTATTAAAACTCTCTGTAAGTGGAAAGAAAGAAATAAATAGTGATATCGATTTACTGAAATAATAGAATTTATTACACTACTTAACCATTTGGTGGAGTCATGATAGAAGATTGTCTCCAGAGTAACCCCCATGTGTCTTTATATATATTCTCCCCATCTCCCCTTCACCATCTCAACCACCTTCTTTGTAAAAGGAAAAAAAAGAAGACAATGTCATCGATTTGTTGATATAATAGAATTTATTAGATTACTCAAACATGTGTCAGCCATCCAGTAAAGTCATGGCAAAATATTTGTTTCCAAAGTATCTTTCCTTTGTTTTTATATGTATTTTCCCTATCTAGCCTTCATCACCTCAACTAGCCTTTCTATAAGAGGAAAGAAAGAAAGAAAGAGATAATCCCATCAATAGAATTTATTACGTTACCCAACCATATGTCAACTGTTTAGTAGGTACATGGCCAAAGTTTGTCTTTATAGTATTTTCCTTTAGGTTTATATGTATTCTCTCTAAATCTCTTTCACCACTTCAACCAGTTTTTCTATAAAAGGAAAGAATGGAATAGACACTGACATCGATTTTCTAAGAATAAACTAAAACCCATTTAACATGACAAGAAGACCAAGAAAATGGTGACGTCGTCCAATATTGGCTCTCCCTTCAATACATCAACCACTGTCGGCAAACCTTTGCTCCCTTCATTTTAAAGATTTCAAATGGATTGCTGTAATCCACTTGGTAGATTGTTATTCTCATTACTGGTTGATGACTTGACACTTAATTGATAACACACTATAAGAAAACAACACATATTTCAATTCTTTTGTTTAAACTTTTATTGTTTAAATTTGTTTATATAATGTGTGAGATAATCCTTACCATTTACATTTTTAAGATTTCAAATGAAATGATTTAATATTAGTAGGGTATTAATATTGGTATTAATTATGTGGTAAACAATACTAAATAAGAAATTATTACTTGAAATTATGTTTTCAGTTAACACAATCACTAGACATAAGTTTAGTGTGTCACAAGTCTTTGTCTTAAGAAAAAAAGAAAGGAACTAAAAGTTATCTAGGAAATGTAGTTATAGTGTAATTTAGGTAATTTTGAGTGAATTTATTTTGAATACTATTATAGGCTCTTAGATTGGATTGTCACCTCTAAATTGAAAGTAAATAACCGTCGTAATCAAATGTTGATTGGCTTTTGGAGAATTGGTGTTTGGTTAAGGTGGTTGGAAGGGAAGGGAATGACTCCGTTCTTTAGTAGACTATATGACTAATAAGAATGCATGTGTATGGTTGTGTGTTAGCAAAGTGATTTTAGAGCTTGGAAGTTTATAATTGTAGGTTTTGTGAACTTAAAACAAAAAATGGAATTGATATTTTTAAGTATTAGTTAGAGATGGCAAGAGTGCAAAAAGAATTCCCAAATTTTTAACTGTGCACACTCTTTTTATCTTTTATGGGAATTAGCTTCACTTAACTTGTGGTTTTATGTACTCATAAGATGTTCACTTAGATTAAGGCAGTAATCATGTCGTTTGTGATGGGAAAAAATTTAAAAATTACCACTTTTTAGCCATTTTTTCCTTCGTCGCTATTCAAAATCCAAAATAATAAATAATGAGATTACTATCACCTTATGCTTATTGATTATGTTTTCTTTTGAGAAAA
The DNA here is from genome assembly GCA_028565735.1 of Pinacopodium congolense. NCBI lineage: Eukaryota > Viridiplantae > Streptophyta > Magnoliopsida > Malpighiales > Erythroxylaceae > Pinacopodium > Pinacopodium congolense. The sequence goes on from JAOXYD010000006.1 coordinate 839,627, forward strand.
TTAACTTGATGAAGTTGGTGTTCTTTTATGAAGTTGAACTGCTCAAATTATACTGTTGCATTCTATAGGGTTTAGAACTTGATTTAAATATTTAAAGTTGAGTGCCTTTTAAATGTTTTAAAAATATTAGAATGTTTAATTATTATAATATTTTAAAAAATATTATATAAATATTATAGTCTTTTTTTAATGTTGTTAAATATTATGCCCTTTTTAAATTTTTGTATAAAAGTTAAGAGGTAAAATTTATCTTCAGTCAAAAGTTTTCAATTGTTAAATTATAGTGTATCGATCTCAAAAAATTCCCTACACACTCAATGACCACTTTTCCCCGTATGATCTCAAATTTGCATATGCATATAAGGAAATAGTCAATAGAGAATATTATGTAGCACTTTGAATTAAAGAATATATATGAATATGACATTAATGATAATTAAAAAAAGAGATGATTTTGTTGGAGTTTGCATGCTTGCATGAACCTGTAAAGGTTAAGCAACCATAAGGATAAAAACTAAGATGTATTTAAAATTAAATAGGTGGTTTAAAAGTGCATATTTCATTAAAAAGGTTTCATGCTTGAATTATAGTATAAGAATATTTTTATTTTAATAATTTAGAAATGATAGACCTTGAGTGAACATAAGTTGAATTAATAAATATCAATTAGATCGAGTTCATGACTTGATTCTCAATTATTGATCTTTCAAGTGATTTATATGAAATATATGATTTATTAATACACATTCAAAGAGTAATACCTAGATCTATTATATATATTTAATAATTTATTTAATATAAAATATTAATTATGATTAACCAATGATTTTGTAGCTCTTTGAAAATGGATCTTTAAGATCGTATAGAGTTAAATTCTGACTGAGACAATAATTTAACTATTAAAAAATGATTATAATGACAAGATTAGGTAGTACCTATCTCTATTTTCAAGTGAATACAATAATAATCTAAACTTTTCATGATAGAAAAATCATTCCAATTACTACAAGAATTTCTCTCTTAGACATAGCCTATACAAAGTGCCATAATTTACTCGATATAAACTTAAAGTAGTGACTCCCACTTGCACCTCAATAAAAACATCACTCATAGTTTAATTTTAAGATAACTGACCATTACATTTTTAATCTAAGAATATGATATGGTTAGCATATGTGGGGTTTATAATTATCAAGGAATGAAACCCATTTCAATTTGGTAATAGTAATATTTTTTATCATGGAATAAATAAAATTTAAAGTAAGAGATGAAGACAAAATGTATATAATTTTCTTCCATAATTGGGAAAATAGAAAGTAATGGTTTAAAATAAAAGGAAAAAATCGAATTAATAAATTTAATTGAAAGATAAAATTTAAAAAATATAGGAGTGTTAATAAATCAAATTGGATTTTTTTAATTGCAACTAGTCCTAGATAGCAATAGTACAGTTTTGGATCTTGGTTTCCTTTTTCAGGGCTATTCTCTTGAAGCAAAACTAGAAGTGAAATTAGAATTAAAATTAAGAAATTAGAAGTAAAACTAAGTTAATTATAATTCTTAAGGAGTCGCTGGCTCGTTATATTAACTGAGTTTCCATTTCTCACTTCATCTTCCACGCTTCCTAAAATCTTGGAAACATATGATAAGTGTTAGTTGTTCAGTTAGGTCGTGGCAAAAGATTTGTCTTTAAAATATCTAACTTTTATCTTTAAATATATCATTTTCAGCTCTCCTTTTCCACCTTATCCAACCTTTCTGTAAGAGGAAAGAAAGAAGTAGGCATTGCCATCAGTTTACTAAAATAATAAATTTGTTACATTATTTAACCACATTTGGGATTTCAATGGGGTTACGATAGAAGATTTGTTAGCAAAGTATATTTCATTTATCTTTATATATATAGGGTAGCTAAAGACAATATATATATATATATATATATTGTCTTTAGCTACCCTTCACCATCTCAACCAGTCTCTCTATAAGAAAAAAGAAAGAAATAGAAAGTTTTTTTAGTTTACTAAGGGCCCATTCGTTTAGGTTTTTTTGTTTGGTTTTTCTAAACATAAAAATCGAAAAAAAATATATAAAAAATCGAAAAAATAACACACTAATACAGCACAGAAATCGAGAAATACAATATAAAAATTAAAAAAAATACACAAAATCTAATACAAAAATATAAAAATCGCAACAAAAAATAGAACCAAACGGCTCCTAAAACAACAGAATTTGTTACATTACCCAGTCACGCGTCAATCGTTCAGTAGAGTTATGGCAAAAGATTTCTCTCTAGAGTATTTTTCCTTTATCCTTATATATATTCTCCCCAACTCTCCTTTAACACCTCAACCAATCTCTCTGTAAAAGGGAAAAAAAACTAACAATGTTATTGGTTTGTTAAAATAACAGAATATGTTACGTTATGCGGCCATATGTCGAACTTTTATAAGGGTTATAGTAAAAGATTTATCTTTAGAATATCTTCACTTTGTCTTTATATATGTTCTACTTTACTCCCCTTCACTACCTCAATAAGTCTCTATAAAAGGAAAGAAAGAAATAGAAAGTGCCATCAGTTTACTAAAATAACAGAATTTGTTACTAACCACGTATCATGTGGTTTAGTGGGATAATAGTAGAAGATTGATCTCCAAAGTATCTTCATTTTGTCCTTATATGTATTTTCCCCAACTCTCCTTCACCTCCTCAACAAGTCTCTTTCTAATAGGAAAGAAAAAAGCAGATGATGTTATTACTTTGCTGAAATAAAAAAATTGTTACAATACCCATTCACGTGTTAGTCGTTCAGTAGGGACATGACAAAAGATTTGTCTCCAAATTATCTTCACTTTGTCTTTACATGTATTCCCCTTAAATTTCTTGAACCACTTCAATCAACCTCTATGTAAAAGGAAAGAAAGAAATAGGTAGTGCTATTGGTGTACTAAAATAACAAAATTTATTACATTACTCAATCAAGTGTTAGTAATTTAGTGGGATCATAACAGAAAATTTGTCTTCGAAATGTCTTCCCTTTACCTTTATATGTATTCTCCCCAGTTCCCATTTTTCATCTCAAACAATAGAAAAGAAAGAAATAGACGAGGTCATTGGTTTGTTAAAATAATAAAATTTTTGAAGTTAACCATGTGTTAGCTGTTTAATAGGGTCATAGTAAAAGATTCATCTCAAGAGATATTTCCTTTATCTTTATATGTATTTTCTCCAATTTCATTTCACCATTTTAACAAACCTCGCTATAAAAGGAAAAAAAGAAATAGACAGTGTTATCACTTTATTAAAATAACTAAATTCGATACATTACATAGTCATGTATCAACCCTCCAGTGGAGTCATGGTAGAAAATTTGTCTCTAAAGTATCTTTTCTTTGTCTTTATATATATTCTCCTTAACTCCCCTTCACCACCTCAACTAACCTCTTTGTAAGAGGAAAGAAAGAAATAAATAGTGTCATTGATTTGCTAAAATAACATAATTTATTATGTTAGTTAGCCATATGTCAACCGTTCAGTATAATCATGGCAAAAAATTATCTCCAGACTTATGACAAAAGATTTATCTCTAGAGTATCTTATCTTTGTATTTATATGTATTTTCCCTAACTCCCCTTCACCCCTTTAATAAGTTTCTCTGTAAAAGGAAAGAAAGAAATAGACAATGCCATTAGGTTGCTAAACTAACAAAATTTGTTAGGTTACCTAGCAACTTGTTAATTATTTAGTGGGGCCATAGAAGAAGATTTGAACTTAGAATTTCTTTCCTTTATCTTTATATGTATTTTCCTTAGCTTCCCTTCATTATCTCAACTAACCTCTCTATAAAAGGAAAGAAAGAAATAGATAATACTATTGTTTTATTGAAATAACATAATTTGTTACATTATCCAACCATGTTTTAGTCGTTCAATTGGATTATGACAGAAGTTTTGTCTTCAAAGTTCTTTCCTTTATCATTATATGTATTATACCCAGCTCCCATTTATCACCTTAACCAACCTCTTTGTAAGAGAAAAGGAAGAAATAAATAGTGCCATTAATATGCTGAAATAATAGAATTTATTATGTTATCTAGCACGTGTTAGTTGTTCAATATGATCATGATAAACATATTTATCCCTAGAGTATCTTCCCTTTGTCTTTATAGGTATTCTCCTCAGTTCACCTTTATGACCTCAACCAGTCTCTTTATGAAATGAAAGAAAGAAATATACGATGCCATTGATTTGTTAAAATAACAGAATTTGTTATGTTATTTAACCATGTGTTAGCCATTCAATGAGTTCATGCCAGAAATTTTATCTACAGAGTATCAGTCCTTTGTGTTTATATATATTTTCCCAAGCTTCCCTTTACCACCTCAACTAATCTCTCTATAAGAAGGAAAAAAGAAACAAACAGTACTATCAATTAGCTAAAATAATAAAATTTGTTACGATATCCAGTCACAAGTCAACCGTTTAGTAGGGTTATGGTAGAAGATTTATTTCCAGATTATTTTTCCTTTATCTTTATATGTATTATCTCTATCTTCACTTCATCACCTCAAGTAGCCTCATTGTAAGAGGAAATAAAGAAATAGAAAGTGTTATAAGTTTGTTAAAATTACAAAATTTGTTACATTACCCAATCACGTGTTAATTGTTCAATAAAGTCATGGAAGAAGATTTGTCTCCAATGTATCTTTCCTTCACTACCTCAACAATCCTGTTTGTAGGAGGAAAAAAAGAAATAGCTAGTTCCATCAGTTTGTTAAAATAATAGAATTTGTTACGTTACCTAACCACTTATCAGTTGTTCAGTATGCTCATAGTAGAATATTTATCTTAAGAACATTTTCTCTTTGTCTTTATTATATTCTCCCTAATTCCCCTTCACTACTTCAACTAGCCTCTCTATAATAGGAATGAAAGAACCAAATAGAGCCATCATTTTGCTGAAATATCAAAATTTATTACATTACCTAATTGTGCATCAACTATTCAGTGGGGTCATGGCAAAAGCTTTGTCTTTAGAGTATCTTCTCTTTGTCTTTATATATATTCTCTCTAGCTTCCATTCACCACCTCAACCAACCTTTTTAAAAGAGAAAGGAAAGAAATATACCGTACTATAAATTGCTAAAACAACAGCAATTGTTACGTTACCCAGTTATATGTTAGTTGTTTAATAAGGTTGTGGCAAAAGATTTTTCTTCAGGGTATCTTACCTTTGTCTTTATAAGTATTTCCCAAACTACCACTCCTTACATCAACCAACCTCTCTATGAAAGGAAAGAAAGAAACATGCCGTGTTATCTGTTTACTGGAATAAGATAATTTGTTACGTTACTCAATCACGTGTCAGTTTTTCAGTGGGGTTATAACAGAAGATTTGTCTCTAGAGTGTCTTCCTTTTGTTATTATATATATTCCCCCCAATTCCTCTTTACCACTTTAACTAGCCTCTCTATATAAGGAAAAAAGAAACAAATAATGCCATTAATTTGTAGAAATAGTAGAATTTCTATGTTAACTTGTTGCTTGTTAGATATTTAATAGGGCAAAGATAGAAGATTTGTATCTAGAATATTTGTCTTTATATATATTATCCTCGACTCCCCTTCATCACTTCAACAACCTCTCTATGAAAGGAAAGAAAGAAAGAAACAGTGCCTTCAGTTTGCTGAACTAATAGAATTTGTTATGATACCTGGCTATGTATCAACCGTTCAATGGGTCATAGTAGAAGATTTGTCTCTAGAGTGTATTCCCTTTATTTTTATGTATATATTATCCCCAACTCTCCTTCTTTATTTCAACCAATCTCTCTCTAAGAGAAAAGAAAGAAACTAATAGTGCCATTATTTTGCTGAAATAACAAAATTTGTTATGTTACCTAGCCTTGTGTCAGTCGTTCAATGGGATCATAACAGAAGATTTATTTCTATAGTATCTTTTCTTTGTCTTTATATGTATTCTCTCCAAGTCCCTTTTACTACCTCAACCAGTATTTTTAGAGGAAATAAAGAAATAGATAGTGTCATTGGTTTTCTAAAATAACAAATTTGATATGTTACCCAGCCATGTGTTAGCAATTCATTGGAACCGACAGAATATTTGTCAATAGAGTATCTTCTCTTCGTCTTTATATACATTCACCTCAGCTCCCCTTTACCACTTTAACCAACCTCTCTGTAAAAGGAACGGAAGAAACAGATAGTGTCATTGGTTTGTTGAAATAATAGAATTTGTTACGTTACTCATCACGTGTTAGGTGTTCAGTGGAGTTATGGTAAAAGATTTGTATTTAGAGTATCTTTTCTTTGTCTTTATATGTATTTTCCTTAGTTTCCCTTCACCACCTTAACTAACCTCTTTGTAAAAGGAAGTAAAGAAGTAAAAAATGCAATTAGTTTGTTGAAATAAAAGAATTTGTTACGTTACCCAACCATGTGTTAGCCATTTAGTGGTGTTGGTCCTATATGACACCTAAGAGGGGGTGAATTAGATTGTAAAAATTTATGCAAATAACACAAAACTTTAACAAAAATTGTGAAAACTAAACAAAGATATTGAAATGCACAGAAAAGATAAAATAAATTTATACTATTGAATAAAAATAAGTAAGCTATACAAATGAAGAGTTATAATTTCAACTACTTATAAACTTCTTTTGAGGATCAAGGATAACCCTCTTTTTCTTTTATAAGGAGTAAGAATAACCTTTTCAAGTTTCTTTTTTTTGGCTCAAGAATAACCTCTCTAGTAAAATATTTTGGTATACAAAAAGGAGGCACTCAATGCTTAAACCACAAAGCTTACTAGCTTTTGCTCACACAAAAAGAAACAATATGGACTCACAATATATTTTTCAATACAAAGAAGATTTAAAATACTTTACTGTAACTTGTTATAGGGACTTACTAAAAACTCATTAAACAAATAATTTTAGTATCATCACATTGTATGAGAATTTTATGAAGATTTAAACCATAGTACTTAAGTTATTGTTTAAGTCATAAAATAAGTGCAACAACTATCGGTGACTACATATTCAACTTCTGCTATAGATAATGCAACAAAATTATGTTTTCTATAAAACTATGAAACAAATGCATTTTTTAAGAAATGACATGCATGGGATGTACTTTTCTTATCTAATAAACTTCTTGCATAGTCAGTATCTGAATAACCATCTAAATCTAAATATTCATTTCTAGGATACCAAAGTCTTAAATGTAATGTACCACTCAAATATCGCAAAATACGTTTATCAACTAATAGATGTGATTTTCTAGGTGAAGATTGAAAATGTTCACACAAATAAAAAATAAACATAATATTAGGTTGACTAGTAGTCAAATACAATAAACTACCAATCATACCTCGATATTGTTTTACATCTACTTCTTTACCATCTTCATCCTTATTTAACTTAGTGAATGTACTTATTAGAGTGCCCAAAGACTTCATTTGATCCATGCCAAACTGTTTGAGTAGTTTTCTTGTATTGATTGGTTAATAAAGATGTCATCCTTCATTTGTTTGATTTGGAGTTCGAGGAAGAAATTAAATTCTTCTATCATGCTCATTTCGAATTTCCTACTCATACAATTAATTATTTCTTGACACAAACGTTCGTCAGTGGCACAAACAATAATATCATCTACATATATTTGAATAATTAAAAAATTATTTTTTTCTTTCTTAATAAACAAAGTAGTATCCACTGTACCCTTTTCAAATCTATTTTCAAGCAAAAATGCTCATAATTTATCATACCATACTCTAGGTGCTTGTTTTAAACCATATAATTCTTTAGATAGTTTGAAGACGTGTTTGGGTGGATCTTGTCATTCAAAACCGGAGGTTGCTCAATATACATTTCTTCTTGTATAAAGCCATCTAAGAATGCACTTTTGACATATATGAGATGCAAATGTAAGTAAAAGACGAATGGCTTCTAATCTATCTATAGGGGCAAATGTTTCATCATATTCGATTCATTCTTCTTGGTTATAACCCTTATCTAATAATCTTGCCTTATTTATGACAATATTACCTTATTTATCAAATTTGTCCTTGAAGACCCATTTAGTACCTATTATCACATGATATATTGGTCTAGGAACTAAAGTCTAAATTTTCTTTTGTTTAAATTGGTTTAATTCTTCATTCATAGATAAGATCAAATTCTCATTATCTAAAGCCTCTTTTATAGGCTTAGGTTCAATATTTGAAATAAAGGCAAGATTTAATAAAGTAAAATGAGAGCGAGTGGTTACCTTTTGGTGGATATCACCTATAATTTGGTTAGAAGGATGATTTTTTTTGTATTTCCAATCTCTTCTTCATTTATCCTTTCTTCACTTGGTTCAACAATTTACTCTTTAGATGTTCATCATTCCTCATTAAGTGAAAGGTTCTTTACACCCTTGGATAGATCTGCATCATCAAACTTAAGCACTTTCTTTCTTTAGAAAGGGTTAGTTTCATCAAATATAACATGCTTGAATTTTTCTACAACATGGGTGATCTTGTTATAATCTCTTTATGCTTTACTAAATAAGGAGTATCCTAAGAAAATGCCCCCGATTGTTTTAGAGTCAAAATTTTCCAAACTATCTTTCATATTCAAGATATAACATTTGCAACAAAAAACTTTAAAATGACTAATTTTTGGTTTCTTGTTATTTAGAATTTCATAAGGCATTTTATCCAATTTATGCCTAATGTTTACTCTAGTGATAATATGACATGTATATGTAATGGCTTCAGTCTAAAAGTACTTAGGTAAATCATACTCATTTATCATAATACGAGTTATTTGTTAATCTCTTCTAATAAATGCAATAGACAATGATTTTGAAATTTGAAATTTCTTTTCAAACCTAAGAAATAATTTAAAGCATTCATTTTTTGTACTAAAAAACAAAACCCACGTAAATCTACTAAAGTCATCAACAATAATAAATGCATATGATTTTCCTCATAAGCTAGCTATTTTAGTGGGGCCAAATAAATCCATATGAAGCAATTTAAGTGGTTTAAAGGATGTTACCGATTTTTTGCTTTGAAAGGAGCTTCTTACTTGATTTCCCATTTGGCACGCTCCATATACTTTATCTTTTTCGTACTTTATAGTTGGAAGACCTTTAATAAGTTGTTTTGGGTTAAGTTTTGAGAGAAGATTCATACTCGTATGTTCAAACCATTGGTTTCAATTCCAAGCACACTCACTTAAAGATATCAAATAGTTGTTTTCAAGGTTAGAAACACAATATAAATCAACAATGTAAATATTCCCTTCCCTTTTTTCTAAGAAAACGACACCATCATTATCTATTTTAGATACAACACATTCATCTCCTACAAAGCTTACTTTATAACTTTTATCACACATTTGACTAACATTCAACAGATTATACTTTAAACCTACAAAAGACAATACATTATTGATTAAAATATAATTATCTTTACCTACTTTTCTAATGCTAATTACCTTACCCTACATACATGTTTATGAAAGGAAGGCATAAAAATTATCAAGTGACAAGTTAAGTTGATACATGGACATTAAAATGACTAAGCGTATGACCTGTTCCTTAATATGCATATAGAAACAGTTCGAACTGGGTTTTATGGTCTTCTAGACAAATTTTGCCCTTTGTATGTAGTTTATATAGCATCAACAATCAAACCATTTGGAATTCTAAATCATGAGATATGAATAAAAGATCACAAGTTGCTCCAAAACATAGACAACATCAGGTCACCTTTTTCAACCTTAATTTTGAAGGTCATAGAGCCAAAATTAAATCAAAGTCTCTTCTAGAGATATTTACCCCTATATCTTAGGTTTTATATGAAACTAGAATCACACAATTTAGGGGTTTGTATGCTTAGTTATGATTAAAAAAATATGACTGATTCAAATAAATCCTAAACAGAATTTTCATTACACAATAATCTCTTATCATATTCAACCAATCCTAGTCAAAGTAACACCAAAGAAACCTCCCAGAAACAATTCTTAAAGTATTTGTAAACTTAAATGGTGGTCAAGTGGGCTTCATTCCTTGGTATTAAATGGCATCTTAAGCTAGTGACACCTTGGTGTGTAATCTAATGACACATAGCTAGTGATGGGGTAAAATTTTGCTGAAGTATTCCAGCTCCCTTCATTCTTATTTTCTCTCCACTAAAAATCTCCCATATTCTCTCAATTTCTGCTAGAGTTTAAATCATAAACTTTGTATGTGTTGGTTGTTTAGAAGCTTGGTTTATTTGGATTCTTGGAGTTAGATTCGAATTTTAGTAAGGTAAGGGAATAATAAACTTGGTATAATGTTATAATATCTATTTTTGGATGTTTGATACATATATCTATAAATTTTATGAAGGAATCTAATTTGATTAATGTCATTAAGGGTTTTGAAAATTGGTTTGAAGTTGAGTTCTGGTTGCTGTTTAGTTTTGAAAGTAGTCTGTAGTATTTTGGGTATAAATCTCGAAATAATGAACCAAATTGCATCAACTTTATTTCGTTAGAAACTTAAGATATAGAGAAACATTTGTTTAGAAGAACATATTATCAAAAAACCTCAGTTTCTATGTCAAAATGACCATATAAACTGACCCAAAAACCTATAATGAAAAAGAAAAAGTAACTGTTTGAAGATAGATTGAAATTCAATTTCCTTTTTTGATCTATTTTCCATATCTTTATAGTAGGAATAGGAAGAAACTTAAAGACTAAAAGTTGTAGATATAGGTTTTCTCTTGATGTCAGTGAAAACGGTTTAAGAAAAAAGTGACTAGATCTTAAGTTATGCTTGTTTCCCTAATATTGCCTGTGATAGACACCTGTGCAAGACGAAATCCTAATCTCAGTCTTTCGATCTAATTTACATATCCTTAGAGCACGAATTTGAAGAAACTCAAAGAATAAAATTTGTAGTTATAGGTCTTAGCTTGACCTCAGTGAAAATTTCTTGATAAAAGAGGGACTATAACTTGAGTTATGCCTGTTTTTCTAGTTTTGCTTGTGATAGACTCCTGTACAGGGTGAACTTCTAGTTTCACTCTTTCGAACCATTTTACATATCTTTACATGATGAATTTGCATAAACTCAAAGAATAAGCATTGTAGATGTAGGTCTTAACTTAATTTCAGTGAAAATGTTTTGATAAACGAATGATTATAACTTGAGTTATGCTTATTTTCCTAGTGCTACCTGTGCAAGAACCTGACATTATTTGGTGTGTTCATGAATGAATGAATTCCAAAAACTGATGTATGATGACTTGGATATGGGTTTTTCTTAATTAAGAATTTCTGTGGTGATATTGTGTTAATTCTGGACTATCAAGTGTCCGAGGAGTTTGATAATTGAGATCGTGTTGAAAGTGTTTTCTATTTGTGTGAATCAAAGAATATGTCATATTGAACAAAAATGGAATAAAGTTGTATGTGTT
>JAOXYD010000006.1:853263-863533 GCA_028565735.1 Pinacopodium congolense
TAAGTGACTAAGATTTAAAAACTTTTTCAATTGAGTGATTAACATTTAAAAAATTAACCAGAAGAGGTAAAAAAGTTAAAGTGAGCCGGGTTGAATTCGGGTTATTGGGCCGAGCCTGGTCGGGTCGAGTCATTGACTAACGGCGTTAAGTTTTTTCACTCAACTGGTTAACTTTTCAAATATTAATCACTCAATTGAAATTTTTTAAAACTTGATTACCTAACTGAAAAAATGTATAAAACTTGATCACTTGATTGACTATTATCCCTAAAATAAATGTTGTTATCTAGCATGTAAAGGAGGAAAAAAAAACAGATATGGCATCATTTAGGTGAAATGAGAGAGAAAAAAGTGGTCGAAGGGGTCTGTTAATTGCCACGTGGCTACCTTCCATTGGCTTAAATTTACGATGGGGCCCACCTTCCACATAACAATTAACAGATTACTTAACAGAGACTTAACAAAAGATTTGTTTTAAACTTTACACAAATTTTAGGATTGTTTTTGAACGCTTATAGACACGTTAGGATTTGTTTTGAGCACTTACAAATATTAGGGTCTAATTTGTCTGTTGTCTAAAACCTTAGGGTCTGATTTACACATTTTTCCTATCAAAATTTTCAAAAATTCCAAAACTTTACTAAGTTGGAATTTTTTTTTCATACTTCTTAAAACCATTCTGCTCATAAAAACTTGACTCAGCTTTACTAAAAAAATTCCCAAAATATTTAAAAGCATTAAAAAAGTTTTCTTTAAAAGCATTTCATAAAGTTCCTCTTAATTATAAATCACTAAATTAATAATTTTTATATATAGATAATTATACAAGCATTGAGTCATTCAAGCATTTAAAAGATTAAGACTAGACTTATAACTAAAAATACATGGTTCAACCTATTCAACCTTAATCACTTAGTCTTGATCTTCCATTCTTAAATTGCTCTTCATGTTGTATCCCTTGAGCTCTAATTTCCATTCAAATATATCTTTCATATACCTATTTTTTATTACAATAACAAAGTAAATGATTAGTAATAATCATATTTTGTCAACATTAAAATAATTAATTGAAACCTTATTTAGTTCAATAAACTTAGTTTTGTTTTTACCCCAAATTAGGATTTTCACTAATTTGCCTTAAAATAAAATTAAAAGATTAAAAATAATTAATTAATAACCAATAAAGCATTTAATATGCACAATTAACAAAATAATATACTTATAAAGCCCCAGCATATACTACTAAATCTTGTATGAAAAGCATTTGAGGAATCATTCATATTACATAATTCAATTTTCTTATATTGCATCTCTCTTACAATTATTAGTTTTGACATTGGACTTTGAGTTATTTCTATTTAGGAAATTGTGTTATTTATTTATTATTTTAAGTTAGATGTTTTTATCCTTCCTATTAGGTTTTAGGTCATTATAACTTATATAAATACTTCTTTTACATATTGTGGTGAAACCTTTTGCCTATTTTGGATCAAATTACTTTATTTCTCTTAAGGTTTTCGTCTATCTTTTGAGTTCTTTGTAGATCTTTAGATTTGTGTGTTTTTGTACTATTGGATTAGGGTATTACATTTCTACGCTACATCAGGTGGTATCAAAGCCTTGAGAATCCAAGGTTTGTTTGTCTTACAATGGCCAACACCAACGATGAAATTCGTGGGTTATCCAAAGTTTGGGAGTCAATTCACAATATGGAATGACAACTAGTGTTGATTCAGGATCAATTGCAAGCGGTGTTACGAGGAGACAATATACGAAGAATTGAGGAACCAATTATTAGGGAAGGTGGCCTTGCAAGGCATCCTCAGATTCAAAATCTTAGGCCATGGGATCATGAAAATAGCTTAAGTGATGAGAAAGAAGTCACCTAGCCAATTCGTAGAGGAGACTATGAGTATAAGCTAAAGGTGGATATCCTGTCTTTTAGCTGAGATCTCAATATTGAAGGTTTTCTTGATTGGTTAGAGGAAGTCGAGAGATTCTTCGATTATACAGAAATTTTAGATGACAGAAAAGTGAAATTAGTGGCCTATCATCTAAAGCGAGGAGCTTCTGTATGATGGGAGCAGCTGTGTGAGTCAAGAAGGAGAGAAGGGCGAAATCCAGTTTCTTCATAGAGGAGGATGAAGCAGTTACTGAGAAGGAGATTCTTACAGCTAGATTATAAGCAATATATTTTTGACACGTATCAGCAATGTCATCAAGGTGGTTAAAGCATTCATGAGTATACAGTAGAGTTTCTGAGCTTGGAAACCCACAATCAGTTGTCTGAATCTCAACCTTAGCAAGCATTACGTTACTTGAGAGGACTAAGGTCAAATATAATGGAGAAGATAGGAATCCAAATGATACTTACGGTGCATGATATGAGAAATCTAGCCATGAAAGCAAAGTCTATACTGAATGAGAAGCTACAAGAGTTTAAACACTATACAAGTGAGAAGAGTCTTGGTGATAAGGGGAAGGAGATGGTAACTGCAACCCTTGTGAGGAATAGTGTTGGCAAGGGGAACACTAATGGCGAAATATCAAACAAAGCCACTCTATCAACTTTAAAGCCTGGTAGTTCATATGCTAAACCAGCCCTACTAAAGTGTTACAGGTGTAGCAAGATTGGAAACAAGTCTAATGAATGCTTAAAGAAGAGATTGGTAAACATAGTGGAATAATAAGATGAAGAAGATGAAGAGAGAGTGTGCGCACTTAAAGGTGATAGTTGGGAAAAACATGGTGAAGAAGATGAGGAAGCATATATGTGTGTTGTCAGAAGATTGACAATATCTCGTAAGGAGTATAATGATTTACAAAGATATAAGCTCTTTCATACTAGATATTTGGTGTTAGGGAGTTTGTGTGAGCTAATCATTGATGGAAGAAGTCAAGAGAATATTATAAGTGCAACGACAATGAAAAGGCTAAAGTTGACTACCGAGCTACATCTAGATCCTTATAGCATTAGGTGGATTAAGAAGGTTGGAGAGATTTTAGTTAAAGAATGGTGTAGAGTGACTTTCTCTATTGGAAAGTATCAGACGAACACTATTGTGATATACTAGAGATGGATGCATGTCAGATCCTATTAGGAAGGCCATGATAATTTGATGTAGATGCGATGCACTTGGGAAGGAAAAACACATATCATTTTGTAAAGAATGGCGTGAAGTATACTTTAGTAACTATTAGTGGCATGAAGTCTCAAGAAAAGACCTAAAAGCCTTTGTTGCAGGTAGAGAATAATATAGGCAAATTTATTAGTAGAATGAAGGAGACAAAGGAGGCAAATATGTTAATAGTTAAGGGGGAAGAATTATTAGAAAGTAAACATAAGCATGTGCTACCTTTAGAAGTACAGTCTATATTGAAGGAGTTTGCAAATGTGATTCCAGATGACTTGCCAGAGGGATTACCACCCATGCGTAACATTCAGCACCACATTGATTTGGTTCCAGGAGCCAACTTACCCAATTTGCCTCATTGCAGTCTAAAAGAGAATGAGATTCTACGAGAGAAAGTCAAGGAGGAGAGTATGAGTCCATCTGTAGTGCTAGCATTACTTATGCTGAAGAAGGACGGGAGTTGGATAATGTGCGTTGATAGTAGAGTAATTAATAAGATCACTATTGGCCACAAGTTTCCCATTCCGAGACTTGATGATATGCTAGATCAACTGAGTGGAGTCATTATTTTCTCCAGAATGAACTTTGGAGTGGATACCATCAGATAAGAATAAGGCTTGGAGATGAGTGGAAGATAACTTTCAAGACAAGAGATAATTTGTATGTGTGGCTAGTCATACCTTTTGAATTGTCCAATGCACCTAGCACTTTTATGCACCTTATAAAGCAGGTGTTGCGACCTTTCATAGGTAAGTTTGTGGTTGTCTATTTTGAAGATATTCTTATCTATAGTAGATTTGTTGAATAGCATGTGGGACATTTAAGGCATGTATTTGAGGCCTTAAGAGAAAATCAATTATAATCTAACTTGAAGAAATACTTGTTTATGATAGAGAGTTTATTGTTCCTTGGATATATTGTGGGAAAAGATGGCATTCGAGTGGACGAAGACAAGATTAAGGCTATTAGAGATTGGCCTATACAAAAAATTGTAAGAGATACGAGAAGTTTCCATGGTTTGGCGACGTTTTATAGGAGGTTCATTAAGAATTTCAGTATCATTGTAGCCCCTATTATGGATTGCCTGAAGAAGGGAAAGTTTAGGTAGGAAAAAGAATAAGAATAAAACTTCGCTCTCATCAAAGAGAAATTGTGTACAACACTAGTCCTAACATGGCCAGATTTTGAGAAGTTATTTAAACTAGAGTGTAATGTGAGTGGGATAGGTATCAGGGCTATATTATCTAAAAAAAAGGCTAGTGACATACTTTAGTGAGAAACTAAGTGAGGTGAAACAAGAATGTACTACTTATGATAAGGAGTTCTATTCCATTATGAGGGCTTTGAAGACATGTGAGCATTATCTAATTGGCAAGGAATTTATTCTCTATACCGATCACCAAGCATTAAAGTAGTTGGGAAGCTAGAAGTAGTTGAGGGCTAAGATGCATACTAAATGGCCAGCTTATATTGACAAGTTCTCTTATAAACTTGTCTATAAAACAGGGAGAAGCAATGTAGTGACAGATGCGTTGAGTCGACGAGTTGTCATGATTAGGATGTTAACAGTTGAAATTGAAGGATTCGAATATTAAAAGACTTATATGATGATGATAAAGACTTTAAAGAAATATGACAAACTTGTCAAAGAGGGAAGCCATATGAAGATTTCTACATTCATGATGGGTTCCTTATAAAAAGCAGTTAGTTATGTCTTCCGCGGACATTAGCGAGGGAGAAGGAAATTAGACATTTGGACGGAGGAGGTCTAACAGGTCATTTGGGTAGAGATAAGATCCTTGAGGAGGTACGTAAGAGATACTTTTAACCTAAATTAAGGAGATATGTTGTTTTTATTATTTCTAAATGTCAGATTTGTCAAACACATAAGGGTCACGCATTAAATACTACTTTATATGCTATTACTTGTATTGATAATAATTGAGAGGACCTTTCTATGGAGTTTGTATTGGGTCTACTAAGAACACAGAGGGGCACTAATTTAGTTTTTGCGGTGGTTGATAGATTCTCAAAGATGGCACACTTTTTACCATGTAAGAAGACAACGGATGCGACAGCCATTGCTAAATTGTTCTTCCGAGAGATGGTGAGGCTCTATGAGATTCTAAAGTCAATTACATCTAATAGAGACACTAAGTTTCTGAGCTATTTCTAGAAAACTTTGTGGGGTATGTTTGATTCATCCTTTAAGTATAGTAGCAAGGCTTATCCACAAACTGTTAGATAGACTGAAGTGGTGAACAAGACTTTGGGTAATTTAGTGTGATATATTTGTTGTGACAAACTGAAGAATTGGGATTTCCTTATCTCATAAGCTGAGTTTGCCTACAACAATGCAATACATAGTTTAATCAGACGGTCTCCATTTTCCTTGATATATACTAAGGTACCAAATTATGCACTAGACCTTGTTCAATTACTTAAAAATATTAATATTAATGAGAGTATAGCAAAGTTTGCTAAAAAAGCCCATGAAGTACATATTGAAGTGAATGAAAGGCTTGAAATAGCTAATGAAAAATATAAAACTAATATAAAGCTACACCGAAGAAATCAAGTATTTGAGAAGGGAGATGAGGTAATGGTGTTCTTAAACAAGAATATAATTACGGAGCATCATCATAAGTTGAAAGTAAGAAAATATGGACCATTCAAGATCGCGAAGAAAGTTAATGATAATGCTTATATTATTTAGGTACCTTTGTGGATGGGTAACATCAGCTTAACTTTTAACATTGTGGATATTCTTTGTTACTTACCAGAATACAAGTTAACCTATCTAGAACATAACTCGAGTCCGAGTTCTTTACAAGTGGAGGACATTAATGCGGGACTTTTAGTTATTTCCTATTTAGGAAATTATTTTTGTATTTTTTAAATTAGACATTTTTGTCCTTACTATTAGGTTTTAGGTCATTATAACTCATATAAATACTTCTTTTACATATTACGATGAAACCTTTTACCTATTTTAAATTAAATTATTCTATTTTTCTTAAAATTATCGTCTATCTTTTGAATACTTTACAAATCTTAAATTATATTTATATTTTTTGTACTCTTAAATTAGGGTATTGCATTTTCATGCTACGTCAAATTTATAACTTGAAACTCCATTCTTTCTATTTTTAGGTCACCCATGCAACTCTTATACGCGTTTCCCCTTCAGTTTCTTCCATTATTCTCTTTTTATTTATTTATTTATTTATTTTTTGAAAAATGATGATGGAAGTCATGAGAAACCGTTTTTTAAGACAAAGAATCGTGGACATCAAGTAGTTGATGGTAGGAATCCTTTTAATCATTATCACCTCTAAATGTCTTCTTAAGAGTATTAAACAATTCTTTTAGGTTTGTATGACCTTTAAAATGACCTCAACTCAATATTCATATTAAACGTTATGTCCAAAATATCGAATAGTATTTAGTGCTAATAGCAAACTTTTACATGTTTTTTCCTAACAAAAACTTTCCTAGTGCATTAAGTAATATCACTGCAATATCAATTTAATCAATCCTAAACCTTTTAAACATCCAATATCAATCTCTAATTCAATTAACAAATATTAATAAAATATTTATAAAATGTTAAATTCCATCAAATTATAAATATCACAGCATTAAACTTTTGGGATTTCATGTCCACTTCCTTTAAAATAAGTTGTCCTGAACTTAATTTATGTGAGACATCGTAGATCTTAAGCCTTGCTCAATGACTACAAGAAGACAGTAGAGTTTTTTCTTATAACATCCTTCTTGCCTGATACTTTGTTGTAGCCTCCAGAGTTAGGGACTCCGGAGACTCAATGTCTGCCCATGGCTCATAAGAAATTATGTCTCCGTAATGTTTTGTTTCACCTAATCACTCATTGTCTCCGTAAACAATCTCTTCCCACCAACAAAGGAGCTTTAATTCTCAAACTTCTGTGATCATGAGGAGTTGTAGTTATGATTTAAGAGGCAGGGAATAAATCCAAGATTGCACTCAAAGGCAAGGAGACGATCGTAATCATCATCATCATCCTCCATCTATCAGTCCACATCCACCCCACCGTACCCCACCCCAAATAAAGTAACACTAGGTTTCTCTGATGCAGCAATTGCTAATTTCTTTCCATGCACACAGTGGAAGCATATTTTTGGACAAAGCAAGTCTTAAGGTTGAGACTCGGGATAGAAGAAGTCGCGAAGTTGCCTAGATGTTTATTGCAGGAAGTGAAAAGGATTTTCTGCCATTGATACACAGAATTTTACCTCGCCAGAGCAAGGTAAGTCCAGCTTGAAGACCTGCCAATTACATCTGACTGTATACGATCAGTTGTCCATTCTATCATCTCAAACTGTGCCTTGCAACGTCCATGTGAAACAAGGCTGCTTGACGACATCGTCATTCTATTGTGCTCCAGCAATTTAACCAACATGTTGTGTGGTCCACTGAACAGTTGTCTACCAAAGATTTATATCATGCCTAAACATCCAATTTAACAGCTGGATCGGTTGTTAGGTTCCTTATTTATACATATTTGCATTTTCTTATGATATCCCACGTAGAGATAGATCGATCATTCATCACCAACTGGACTCCTGTTTTCTACCTTGTTTCGGTAACTATGGAACTATTCTCTCTTAATTCATGCCCACATTCGAAAAAGAACATGCCAATCATTTGCAACTGAAGAACAGAATATTAATGGAACGACCTCGTTCGAGTTCGTTGATTTTAGCTTTGTTAACGCATTGATGGTGGGATAAAACAACCAATCACCATATTAGTTGAGCTTCTCCGGCGAAATTTTAGGCATATTGTAGAAAAGAGGCTCAATTTCAAAAGGTAACACAAATCAAACGTGACAAATGACCATAGCAAGGACGAATGATTAATCATGTCTACAGTAGAACGCTGGTAGCTCATGTGAATTACGAACTTCATGATACAACAACAAATATCCTCTGTATGGCATCCGAAAGGGAACAAATGAGTGCCAGTAAACAGAAACCACTATTCTATTCCCCAACCAACCAGAAAGTTAGAAAAGAAGATAAATCGCACACCAGAAACAAATGATTGCCCTTCCTTAACTTTTTTTTTTCTTTTTTTCATTTTTGTCCACTCTACGACTACTCTCCTCAGTAATGAAGTGTATATAATAAATAAATAAAACAATATATCATCAAATAATCCCTAATCTACAGCAACTTACCTACTATCTAACAACATCTTCTCGAGAGAAGGACCATGAAAACTATGAGGAATACTATGGAAGCAATTGCTATGGCAATACCAAGAGCAACCTTATTAGGCCCATGATGATGTTCCTTCTTACTGGAATTGTCTCCTTCCTCGTCATCATAGTCCGATGAATCATCACCCGCTGAAACTTCTTTTGACGGTGGCGGTGACATTGGCAATCCATGCTTATCGCAAGGAGCTATCCCAAGCTTCAATTTTGATGATAATTGTGTATGGTTATAGCACAAATTGCTATTCCCACCAACCTTAAACACAACCAATTTCTTCATAAAACTAAGATTAAACGGCAAAACACCATGAAACGCATTGTTCTCAAGATTCAAGTAAGTCAACTGCTTCATTTCTGCAAAAAACCTCGGTATCGACCCATTGAACTGATTCGAACCCAGATCAACATGAATCAAACCAGGGATTGCTGACAGAGAATCCGGGATAGACCCAGATAACGAATTAGACCTCAGAGAAAGATTTTTCAGCGAGATCAAGTCACCAAAATTCGTGGGCAATTCCCCAGTAAGCGAGTTAGAAGAAAGATTGAGACTTTGAAGGTTTTCAAGAACTCCAATGGAACCAGGAATAGTCCCCTTGAGCTCGTTACCTGAAAAATCAACATGGGTAAGATTGGCGTGGAGATGTCTTGGTATGTACCCAGTAACATTAGCACTGGAGATAGTGACGGACTTCAACTTCCGCATATTACCGAGAACAACATAGAGGCCACTACCATTAACAGGCACATTACTGACAGCAAGATAAGTGAGATTGACAAAGCGAGAGAGGCCGACACCAGTGAGGTGCTTAAGAGAGTGAATGCAAGTGAAGGAATGGAGAGACAGGGCAAGATCTGAAGGAAAACGAACAGGACTTGCAGGACAGTTGATAAAAGTTAGAGACTGGAGCGTAGAGAGAGACTTGAGAGCAGTATAGGAGAGAGAGAGATCAGAGGAGCAGTTGGAGAGGTTCAAAGAGATGAGGAAGCGAAAGGGAGAGGAAGCGTCGCAGACGGTAGCGTTGTGTGGAGATGGTTGAATACAAGGATCTCTGGCAGTGGGGATGTCAAGAGATTGCAGGGCTGTGAGTTGTTTTGGGTCCAAGGTGGAGTGTCCGGACGGGGATCGTCTTGTGGTCGGAGAGGAGATGGGGGATGGTGAATGTGGGAGGGTGGCGGAGTGATTGGTGGCCGGAGAGATGGGGGAGGGTGAATGTGGGAGGGTGGCGGAGTGATTGGTGGCCGGAGAGGAGATGGGGGAGGGAGAAGGTGAGTGGGTGGTGGAGTGATTCGTGGCCGCTCCGGCCACCGTGCAGAGGAGGAGGAGAATAAAAGGGAGTACAAGTGGTGGTGGTGGTGACATTGTTGGAAATGGAACTTGGGAGGGTTAAAGCGAAGTGTGTGGAGTAAATTGATGATGTTTCCAAGGGAAAGATTGGAGTGTGAGCTTAGGAAGAAGTAGACCGTCTACACCGAGCAAGAAGAGTCAGTGTTGGGCTACTGTACTGATTATGTACCGCTATGCCCTTGTAGTTTCATGTATTTACAGTGTCGACATAAGCAGGTTCTCTCTTTAAAAATTTTTTTGTTGATAAGCACCAGTCAAAGTGAACACACTGTTTAAACTTGGTGAGTGGGTAGTAGTTGTTTTTTTTCTCTTCCTTTTTTTGGATAGAAAAACAATAGATTAAAGAAAATAAATAATGTGAAAAGAGGTCTCAAATTGAAAATAAACTTGGTGAGTTATTGAAGCATATAACTTAATGAGATTGATAAAGCTGCATTAGTCGTAAGTTGGAGTCAATTTATTAAATATCATGTTGAATTTATTTTTAAAATAATATTATATTGATATTAATTAATATTAATATTGTA
>JAOXYD010000006.1:875422-886215 GCA_028565735.1 Pinacopodium congolense
TCTCAATATGAAAACTTAATGCTTATTTTTGTTTACCCTAAACCTTGGTATAATCATATTTCATGTCAATTTTATAATCGTACAATAATAAGTAATTTATTATCAAAAAATATTTTTAGTTGGTTTTACTTGTTTCAGCCATCAAGACTTTGGGTGACATAATTTGAAATTAAATTTAAGATCTCCTGATTATAAATGATTATATTAAATAATTATTTTAAGTTAAATAAATGATTAAAGTCCTTGAATTTTATGTTAAAGTACAACTAGCTCCTTAGTCTTACAAATTATAAATATACAAACCCTTAGGATCCTTATAACTTTACATTAAACTATGCTTAAATCTCAAACCTTAATTTTTACCAATTAAATTTCAAAACTTACAAATTGCAATTACAAACCCTAAATTTAATTAGTGTACAACACGTTTCTTATTCAGATAATGGATTTGAAGAGTTTGAAAAGTAAAATTTGAAAATATAAAGATTTAAATAGTAAAAATTAGGTTTAGAAAAAATAAAGAACGTTTAAGGTGCTTTTTCCATTTTTATAAATTTTAATTAATCATAAATATAAATAAACTTTATAATAAAAGTAAATCTCATATATTTTATATCAATTATGTAAGTAGTATAACTCTTCTTTTTTAGACTCAAGTCTCAACAAATTGGTCACCCTTTCATCTCACAAAATAAATGATACATTATTTTTTATTTTTTCAGCTTATAGAAAATATTTTGACATATAGAATCCTATATAAAAACTATTTGATTATACATATTTATTTTAGTTATTCTGAAATAAAGAAGAAATAGTGAAAATTTTTAAGGGCCAACACTTTAATACTTTACCCTTGTTCTATGAATATTCTTGTTATAACTAAGGTTTCAGAAATCGGATCAGATCGGTCGGTTCGATTTGGTTAATTCGGAACCAATCGATTTATTAATTTGATTTTTTTTTAAATCGTTAAATCTCAAAATTGAAAGAGTGGGTGATTGGATCAGTCAGTTCGATCGGTTCGATTCGGTTTATCCTGTTAGTCTGATCTTTTTCAACTTAACTCAGCTTAACTTATCCTTCTTCATTTTTTTAATTTTTTTATTCCAACTCCGCTTTTCTAACATTTTTTCACTTTTTTATTATTTATTAAATCTATTATTTTTATTTTTATTTTTATTTTTATTTAATTCTTATATGATATTATTTATTTATTTTATAATTTTTGTTATATTTTTATTTAAAATAATGAACATTAAAATAAAATTTTTTAATATAATATATTTTTTATATTTCAATTTAGTAAAAAATTAATAAAAAAATAGATTAATAATTTATACTAGTTCAATACTGATTTTATAACGGTTTTATACCGATTGAACCTTTAAACCTTTAACCTCTTCTCTTACTGGTTTGATGTTCGATTCAATTTTTATAACATTGGTTTTAATTAAAGAAAAGATTTGTAGAGGAACAAATCAGCTTAAGTAAAATTTAACATAAGTTGCACAAATTTCTCTTATAGAAGATACAAATTAGTAACAAAATCCTCAAACCAGCCTTGTAATCAGGAGAAATTGCCCTTTTTGAATTGAGTGTATTAAGAATATTATGGGGAATTAATATTAGGCAGAGATTTGAGCAAAACTGAAAAGTGTCTTAAAGGAATCGGTTGACATATTGTTGGAGAAGGCGAGAGACCAAGAGCCTATAGGTTCTTTCTGTGGGATGAAAACTGTCCCAGAACACATACTTGGAAGCATCCTTACAGGTATTAGGGTTCAACTGGTTGCAAAGCACTGCTGACTCTATCTCCCCTGTACCACAACACCCTTTGTCCCCTGATTCAAAGCCTGAAAAATTCAAGACATAATTATTAAGAAATAGAAGAAAAAAGGGATAGCAATGGATCGAAGCTCCTAAGGATCGAGTTACTAATGGCCATGTGATTTATTAGAAGAAGATATATAAGAGGGTTCAAATTTTAATAAAAATAGTAATTTAATTACTAAAAAGAAAAATTAGAGTCTAAAAGTAATTTCAAATTCAAAGCTTAAAGGTATATATTTAATTGTTTTGGCAATAGAAGAAAGAGATGGTAATAGATCGGATCTCTTAAAACTCGAGCCTATGAAAAAAATTAAGATTGAATTTGATCGAACATATAAACTTGAATTCGAATCTTAAGGGAAAATTTAGACGTGAATATGATCATATTATAATACTAAATCTTGAATCTAAACTTGAACTCAATCAAATATAGTTTGATTAGTTGATTTTGAGAATACCCAAAAAATTTTGTTCATCTCAAACCTAATTTAATGGAACTTGATTTGTTAAATTTAAGTTGGATCAGGACGAGCTAATCCGCCATCTCCTTGAGAACTCTTAAATGCTTAGGATATAAATGAACTCCAAGAAGGAATAGGAAACAAACCATAGGATTGATAGTTTTGGATGAGATCCAATAGAGGTGTGTAGACATCAATATAGACAACCTTACTACAAGGCAGGCTGCTCTCCAGCGAATCCAAGGCTTTGGATAGCTTGGAATTGAATATTTGTGATCCTTGATTGTAAATATCACTGCACTTCCTTTCCATGCCACCGGCCACCGTTCTTGATGATGGAACACACCCTAGTGGTGGAGCTCCGAATACCCCAATTCTACGAGCTCCAACTCCGTACAACTCCTTCATTTATCAAAACCAGACTATTAGGAAGGGCAATCTTTTCTTTTCATTTCTTTTTCTTTGTCATGATGATTCATCTATTGAGAATGAATAGTCTCTTAATTTGAATTTATGATATACTCGTAATTCGTGTTATATAAATCATTGAATAGATACAATAATGCATAAGTTATGATAAATTACTAATTATATGCTCAAATAAGCAAAGCAACATGTTTTAATGTGAGCTCTAGGTAGAAAGTATCCTCTAATTTAGCCAAACTCACACTTTGATTTAATTCAAAATTTCTTGGGAATGTATCTAAATAAATGAATCAATAAAAAATGAAATATTAATCTTAACGAAATTTGTGGCAGAGAGAATCAAAAAGTTGTGCAAGAGGAAAGAGGTAATATAGTATTGAATATATATAATAATTTATAAATAATATGCCCATATAAAATAAAAACTTAAGCAACCAGTATTAATAACAAGAGTTGGAGATAAAAAAGTATTTTCTCGAAAGGAAAAAATATTAGTAGTAAATTAAGGGTATGTTTAGTTTCATTTTTATTTTTGGTTTTTATTTCTTATTTTTTAAAATACAAAAACAAAAAAAAAACAGTACAAAAATTAAAAAAAACAACACACTAATACAACACAAAAATAAAAAAAAAACAGCACAAAAATCTAAGGAGTCGTTTGGTATTACTGTTGATTGTGATTTTTATTTATAGTTTTTATATATTTATATTGATTTTTGTGTATTATCCTCGATTTCTGTACTGTATTAGTGTATTGTTTTTTTCGATTTTTGTATTTAAGAAAGCAAGAAACCAAAACACAAACCTAAACCACACAAAACAAGCCCTAAAAAACGCACAAAAATCAATACAAATACATACAAATCACAACTAACAACCCAACTAAACATACCTTTAAAATACCTTTATAGATTATAAAAGTTATTTTTTGATGTTCAAGAGTAATATACATTGGCTATACAGATCGTGAAATTCACTATATTGAAAATCATATAATTGTTCTCTCAGCAAAATTTAAATTTTGATTTAATTATTAAAAAACTCAAAAAAATACTTTAAAAAATAATCAAACAAAATGAAACCTTTACCTTGACGAAATTTGTGGCAGAGACGACCAAAAGATCGGAATAAGAGGAAATATCGTATTGAGACTCTCTAACACGAGAATTAAAATAGGTATTAGCAATATCATTGCTGCTTTGCACCACTATAAACACCGCTTTCTCTAGTAAATAGCTTGTCTTTTCATCTCCAATTAGCCCTATCAACTTCTCTTTATACTCTCTGAATTCTTGCAGTTGGTCGTCTAGTGATGTGACCATCTAATTCACAGAAGAAGAAGAAGAAAGTTTTGTTAATGGTGAGTGAATCACTTTCCGTTAAAAGAAGAAAAACAGGTTCCATGTTTAATTACTGCAATTTTTGGTGTCAATGGGTCGTATCCTGAGCCTCCTGAAGCAAAGCATACACCTGTAAGTAAATCTTCAGGTCGCAAGTTTGGATCTCTATAAGCTGGCAAGAGCTCTTTGACTCCCAACTCTTCAGCTGAAATTCAAAGAACATATTATCATGAGTTTATGCTAACAATTTGATAGGTTAAAGAATGTTATATAGCAACATTTATTAGAACAACTAATTAAAGAAACGTTTCTTATCGTTTTTATTTTTAATTTTTTATAAATATAAAAATTAAGAAAAATTTTGTTTATTACATTTTTTTTCTATTTTTATGTTTTAAAAAAATTTTGAATAGATTTTTTATAGTAAATAATTAATATAATTTATTAATTAATATATTTTTTAAAGATATATAAGAGTGTGTTAGATTTAAAATTTTGACTTTATTGATATTTAGTTATTACTTTTAAATTATTTTTTTATAAATTTTAACTAATATATTTTTATTTTTTATTTTTTATTATAAATATTAATCAAATGAGTTTATACTTTTCATACTAAAGTAGAAACTAAAATGAAGTATCAAAAATAAAAAATTATAATAAAAAATATAAATTATCAAAAAAAGCATATTATTTGCGTGAACCTAATTAATTTTAGGTCGTTAATTTATTAAGTAATTCATCTAAAATAATATATCCAAAATTTATGTAATGCAACAAAAAAAAAATTGATGGGATCAAAAGAATTTAATGAATGTGAAAATTGTTGGGAAGGTAGTAGCGGAGTGTTGCTTTCGAGATTTGGGGTAAGAGTATTAAATTTTGTGGACAAGCTCCAAAATTTTCATTGAATGTACGAGTCCACTTAAACCTAAGCAAAAAACCTATAGCCAAAAATGGAAAAACAGCTTCTGCATTCAGAGCGCAACCATTTGACAGAGAAAGGAGATTGGAAGTAGTAGGTACCTAGTAAATCTGAGGGGACCTTTCCATTGGAAAACCTTCCGGTGGGCACTCCTCCAATGAAGTCTCTTCCATAAGGTAGAAAATTGCATTTCGCAAGTGTTTTGAAATCGTTGTTGTTTCCTGTATCAACAATGGAGTCTCCGAAAGCTATTACAGCTGATACAGTTTCGTTCTCCGGAAGCTTGATCACAGCTTCAGTGATGAGAAGAAGAAGAAGAGAAAGGGAGAGCCAAACGAGAGAGGGATATGAACAAGAAAGCGGCAGGATTTTCAGAGTAGGATTCATAATAATTACTGTCTAGTTGGCTCATTCAACTCGAAGTTTGAGAATGGTGGGATCACTCACTGGATCGTCTTTTTATAGTTTATATATTTGTTAGAAAAAAGGGTCATCAATAAATGTCATTTATAGCGACCTACAATGGAGGATGGATCGACCAGTTCATCATAGAGCCAAATGTCTGCTGTCTGCAGGTTTGGTTCTGATGACCAACTTCTCCACATAAAAAAAGAAACAAGAAGGCGGTGAATTATTGAAGCTTTCATGTTGAGACTTATAAATATGGTTGGATGATAAAGATGGCAAAAGGATCTAAATCGAATTCAAAATCAATGAACAAAACTCGATTTAATTCAGATTTAGGCTGAGATGGAGTCCAAATTTAAAACTTTTCTAAGTTTCAGGCTTGTGAGGTCCAACTCAACCTAAATCTGTGCAAGCAATGAAAAAAAAAGACACAGATTAATCATTAATCGATTGAGCTTTGGGTTGAGTTCGGGTATTAAGGTGCACCTTCAACTCAATCTATTATCACTTTTGTTTTATAAAAATCAGTTATCACTTATTGATCAAGAGTGGAGACATATTGAACTTACTAATATTAATTAATTCAAATTTATTACTTAATTATAATTTTTTATTTTTTTAATGAATAAAATACCATTCCAAATATAGCATATGCTAGTTTTATTGCATTAAATTTTTTTTAGAAGATCTAGAGGGAATTCAAATAAAATCTATGTTAGAATTTATATGCAAAAGATTTAAGGAATATATGCAATCTAATGACATTATATTTCAATCTAAAATATAAAAGCAATGGACTATAAATTTTTTTTTTTGTATGTAACTCATTTCGATTTTCTATTCTTTTTAATATAGGATAATTCATTTGTGTCAATCTACAATAATATTACCTTGGTAAGTTAATTTATCTACTCATTCATGCAAAGTTATTTGAAACTTGTTACAAATAAATTGTCCTATATAAAAAAAGAATAAAAAATTAAAATAAGTTATATATAATAAAAAATTCATAATCCATCGTCTTCAAATTTTGATTTATGATACAATATATTTAAATTATATAAAAATACTTTCTTGATCAAATTTGAATTCTCTAGATCCTCCTGAAAATCCATGCAATACAAATCCTTTCTTCAATCTTTAAACCAACTCTTTCTTACCCATTATTTGTAACCTCAAACCTAACCAAAAGAAACCAAACTCTTACTGAAAAAACATACAATTACGAATTTTAGTTCTATAACCTCTTTGTAATTCATCCAATAATTCACCATTAATATACGTTAGAGTGAGAAATTAGGAACCCAATACAGGATATTTTTCCCCCTTAGCATGATCCAAGTGGAGAGGATTGGATTCCTTAAGAATGTTTAAATAGTAAGGCGTTATGTTGAAATCCCATAAATTTCTCTCGATCTTCAAATGACAGAGCTTCTTTTCTTTTTTAGGTATAGATTCGACTCTTAAATCGTGTTCGAGATATGACGAGTTTGCTCGTGGATCAATTTAATTAATTTCTTTTAAATTGAAATCCTTTTAGTTTGATTTAGTTATTAGATTGAATAAGAATTAATGTTAACTTTGAATTAGGTTAGAATCATTATCAGTTTTCAATTGGATAGGATTTAATTGATTTATATAAAACGAAATTTACATGGGTTTATGCTTAATCCAAACATTTTTATAAATTTTAAATAACTTTAACTAATGAATAAAAATGATGTCGATTGTTCTTATAAAAATCAAAAAAATTTTCATTTATATAAGTTTCCATTTTCACAAAAAAAATTAAATGTTTGTCTTGCCTTTTTTATTCTCATAATTAAACAAAATGATCATTTAAATTAATATAATTACTTTATTTTAAATTCTTAACTCTTTAGATAATTTGATGTTTGGTATAGTTTTTAAAATGGGTTTTAGTTTTTTATTTTGTTAAACACATAAATCGAAAAAGACAATACATTAATACAGCACAGAAATCGAGAACAAAACACAAAAATTCATACACATATATCAAAACTACAACAAAAAATTATAACTCATAACAATACCAAACGATATAATCGACTTTATGGTTAGTCAATTTTTTATTTTTTTTCTTTAGTAGTAGTAGAAAAGTTGATAGACAAATTCACTTTAAGCTCCTCCCTAAGTTTAATTTTTTACCATTATAAAATATGTATTGAAAGTTTTTTTTTTTGTCATTTTTTTGGTCTACATCATGATTTTTTTTTTAACGTATAGTTGCTATTCTTAGATAATTTAAATAACCCCACCACGGTGATCAAAATCGTGTACAATCTTTTTCCAGTACTTTCCATGATAGTCAAAATGTTTAATAGAATTGAAATCGAAGTTTCAGATTTTCAATACATTTTTTCTGTGGCCATCAACATTTAATGTCACCTGTTGTCATTTTAGTAGACACCCCATCTTGTTATCTACTATCTGCTCGTTTTTTCCTGATTAGGAATTCGCCATTATAAAGACTTTAATGCCATTAGAAAAACTTGCCTGTGTGGTTAGCTTTTATTGGTAAAGGTTTTGGGTTTCAGTCCTTCGAACTTTTTACACTGACCTAAAGTTTTCGAGTTGAAGGTTTGCTCAACGTTAAAATTATTATCGATAATTTAGACTTAGTTCATCACCTGACTTTAAATTATTAGTTAGTCAATTAATTTTTTAAAGGATTAATTAGTAGGCTAATAAGTACTCTCAATAATTTATCCTATATATGTAGTTATTTGTCACCAAAAAATACTTGTCACATGATTAACGCAATGTTTTAAATACCTCGGATTTATTTTTAAAATGATATTGTATTGGTACCAATTAATACCAGTACCGTTTCGGGCAATTTTTTAAAATTATAAATTAGTTTTTGAATTTTATAAAGTTTGTAAAATAGTTTTAAAATGTATAATATTGTATAGTTTTTAACTTAACTTTAAACCTAAAAAAGTCAAAATACATAATTTTTTTATTTTTAATTTGTTTTATCCGATACTAGTATTTGAATTCGAGACGAAATTAAGAAATTTCGTACTGAATTTAAGCCAGTACTACTGGTTTATACAAAATTTCAAATGTTGGACTAACGTTTATCTGATGCATACTCTGATTAATGTTTCAAAATTATTTAGTGAAACAATAATTTAAACTTTACTAATAGTAGCCAAAAAGAATACTTGTGCTGAAAAAGTAAAGCCTTTCTCAAACTTAAATAATAAGACATATTCGTGAAAATTCTAAAATGATCCTATCCTTTGACAATGTTAAAAAAAGATTCTCACTTTACTGAATAAGTAAAGTCGTGATCAAACTTCAATATTAAGATGTAGAAAGTATTTTTATTCCTTTACATTTGTAACAAATTAAAAAAGTTTTTGACAATGTTAAAAAAATTCTAATTTTTGCAAAACTTTTAAAAAGGCCTTAACATCAGATTCTATTTACAATTGTTGATGTGATAATTTTTATTATAATTATACTCCATTAATAATTGATGTAAACCTTAAATCTAATTTTAACTACTTAGAGATATAGGATTGAAATTTTTTTAAATATTTTATAAATATTAGGCTCTTTTTGAAAGTTCTATAAATATTAATTTTTAAAAAAATTTATACAAATATTAATATAATCTTTACATGTTTGGTATTATTTTATTTTTAGTTTTGATTTCTTATTTTTCTAAACACATAATCTGAAAAAAAATACAAAAATAAAAAACACACTAATATAACATAAAAATTAAAAAGGAGTACAGAAACTGAAAAAATATACAAAAATCACAGCAAATAACAATATCAAATATTCCTTTAAACAATAACAAATATTAATTTTTTTCAAAAAATATTTCAATTTTGGAAAGAAATTATATGTTACTATCAGTGGTTATTTCTATGTTTTTATTTTTATTTTTATTTTCAAAAATACAAAAACAAAAGATGAAAATATGTTTAGTTATATTTTGTTTTATTTTTTATAAAACTAGAAAGATATAAAAAATAGAGAAAAATAAAAATTTGAGCTTGTTTGGTTTAGTTTTTAATTTTTTATTTCAGTTTCTATTTTCCTAGATATGAAAATTAATGTAAGTCGTTTTCATCGGAGTTTATGTGTTTCCTCAATTTTTATGTGTTTTATATGTTTTTGTATTTTTCATTAGTTTTTGTATATTATTTTCTTCTACCTTTGTGTTTAGAAAAAGAGAAACACAAACAGAAACTGAAATTAAAACCAAACAGCTTGTTGTTTATTCACGTTTTAAAAATAAAATTTTCTATATTAAATAAATAGTATAATTTACTAATTAATAGATATTTTAAAGGTCTACAAGCGTATTTTGATTTAAAATTTTAAATTTAATTACTATTTCTAAATTAATTTTTTAAAAAAGATCTATTATGTCCTTTAATATTTCAAGAAAAGTATAACTTGTCCCTTAACATTTTTTAAAGTATTATTTTATTTTTTAAGGTTTATAGAATAGCGCAATTTATCCCTTAATAATTGTAAAATAATGCAAATTACTCCTTTAATACTAAATTTATTAAGGTTTTGTTGGTTTATTTTTAATTTTATTAAAAATTTACTAATTAATCATTAAAGAAATTATTGATAGAACTTTAATAAAATTAGTAATAAAAGAGTAATTTATACTATTTTACAAATAGTAGATAATAAATTATATTTTTTAAAATATTAAGGGACAAAATATATTATTTTGTAAATATTAAAGAATAAAATAATACTTTTAAAAATATTAAAAAGTAAATTAAACCTTATTTTAAAATATTAGGGAATAAATAATACTTTTTCCCTTAGTTTTTTAATTATATATATATATATCAATAATATAAATTTTATTTTTAATTTTTATTATAAATATTAAATGAACATATTTTTATTTTTATGTTTTAAAAAATAAAAAATAAAAAATAAAAAAATAGTACCAGATAAACAAATAATTTAATAAATATTTTTACTTTGACATGTATGGGAGCAACAGACAGTAATTTAATATTTGAATGGCCAGACACAGACAGTAATTTAATATTTGAATGACCAGACACAGCGTTGGCAGTTACCCTCTACTGCCAAGTATTGTTAGCATTCATGTGAATCGTTTTCGCGAATCCCTATGTTTAAAGTCACGTTCTCAATTACTCGATTTCTAGTTCTTATCATCTAAGAGTCTCGTCCTGCTGACTTTTTTTGTTCCGGTACGATAATAAAAAGTAATGTTGTGAAAATTCGATCGAACATTGAACCGATAAAAGAAGGAGTCAAAGGTTTAGAAGTTCAATCGGTATAAAATTATTATAAAATTAGTATTAAATCGGTGTAAAATAATAAGATGTATAAATTATTAATCTATTTTTTTGTTAATCTTTT
>JAOXYD010000006.1:891806-907010 GCA_028565735.1 Pinacopodium congolense
GGAAAATGTTCATTGTCAACGGAAGCTTGCTACTGGAGAAATTGGTCACCTTTTGTGATGGTAAGTCTTGTCCTATCTATAACTTGTCCACGGAAGAACTGAAAACGGCAACAACCAACTACGATGAGCAGAAACTTATAATGAAAGATGCGTCTTTTAATTTGTACAAGGGGTACCATCAAGGTCGCCCAATAATTGTCAAGAAGTACCTCATGGACCGGGAGCTGGCCTTTAGCGATATTGTGTATTCATCAGGAATGAGTGTGCACAGAAATGTCTTGAAATTGTTGGGATGCTACCTGGAAACACAACGTCTAGTTCTGGTTTTCGAATCTGCTAAAGATAAAACTCTGGCAGACCGTATTCACGGCCAAGGTGATGCTCAATTTAAGCCTATGATATGGAAAACAAGATTGAAGATTGAGTGTAGAAGTGTGTAACTAGCTGTCAATTACCTTTAAATACCGAATTCCACATATAATTTTCAAATTCTATGGAACAAACTTACCACCATGATCTATTCTCAAAATCTTTAAGGAGTATCCACTTTGCTTTTCTATTAAAAACTTGAATTTCTTGAAAATTGATAACACTTCTGTTTTTTTTTAACAAAATAAACCCAAGTCATCAACAAAAGCCACAAGATACCTATTTTTATTGAGAGAAGGATTACACATCGGTCTGCAAACATGAACATGAATTAATTCAACTGGACTACAAGCTCTCATACTTTTATTTTTTTTTATAAAAATCCTTATGTTGCTTTACAATCACACAACTTTCGCATAATCATCAACAAGTTTTATCATAAGTAAGCCACAAACTAGATTATGTTTAAATAGCAAGCCAAACTTCTAAAATTCAAGTGTTTAACATCTGATACCATAACCAGCTGTCTTCTTCCAAAGAGACTATAAGTGCTTTGTTTTGTTCATTAAGAGAGAGAATAAAAAGACTATTTTTGGCCATAGGAACTTTGAACAGTATAATCTTCTTGGTTTTATCAGAAAACATAGCACATGAAAGTTCTTTAAAGAGAAGTGAGTAACCTTCTCTCAAAAAGTATCCCACACTCAATAAGTTTAAATCTAAATCAGGCACAAAGAGGACACTTTCAATACAATTTTCTTTATAAGAACTTATATTAATAGCTCCTTGCCCTTGTATTTGACGAATTATATCATTTCCTATCTTGATTGTTGCTTTATTGACCTGAAAGCATTTAAATCTCCAGTTATATACTTATTGCAGCCATTGTCCATATACCATACATTAGAGCACGAATTTTAGCAGTATAATAAGAAAGGAATAAACTTTCACCTTCATCTCTTCCTCCTTACTCAACAAAATTTTCCTAGTTTTCTTTTAATCTATAAAACTTCTCTATTTTTCCAGGCTTAATAACACTTGAATTTACATATATAAGTTTCACCTCTATATTGTGTCGTTAGTTTTGATCGCCTACTTGTCCTCTACCTCTACTACCTCTTCCACCTCTTCACCTGCGATAGGAATGTCCTCCATGGCTACTATTATTGTTGCTACACTAATGTAAAATATCATTATCTTTAGATAGTTGCAACTTAGTAGGAATGCCTTCTCAGTAATGTTGTAAAAATTGGACCGAATATTAAACCGATAAAGGAAGGGGTTAAAGGTTTAAAGGTTCAATCGGTATAAAACTATTATAAAATCGATATTAAACCGATATAAAATAATAAGATGTATAAATTATTAATATATTTTTTGTTAATCTTTTATTAAATTATAATATTAAAAAATTTTATTTTAATGTTTATTATTTAAAATAAATATATATAACAACAAATTATAAAATAAATATAAATGTCATATAAGAATTAAATAAAAATAAAAATAATAGATTTAATAGATAATAAAAATAATAAAAAAGTAAAAAAAGGTTGGAAGAGTGAGTTAGAATAAAAAATTAAAAAAAAAGTGAAGAGGGATGAGTTGGGCTGAATTGAGTTGAAAAGAATCAAACTGACAGGTTAAACCGATTGAACCGATAAATCAAATTAGAGTCGAACCGATTAATTGACCGGTCCGACCCTTTAACTGTCTGATTTTTAAATATAACAATTTTTTAATAGAACCGAACCAATAAATTGATCGGTTCTTATTTAAACGGATCAAACCGACTGGTCCGATCCGGTTTCTTAAATATTGATAAAAGTATCATTTTAATTTTAATTTTTTTCAATTTATTAATTTATTAATATTTTTAATATTTTAAAACGTTAAAAATACTTTGTTCTAACTTTTATTATAGAATTATTTTTAAATATTAAAATTTTTTATCACTTATAAAATATTATAATTTGAAACATTAAAGTATGACTCAAATATAAATAAAAATAAAAAATTAATATGATACATTTTACTTATTTAAATATATTATGAATCAATTCCCAACAGGTGACATGTTTCAAAAGGAAAATAAGACTATTTTTATCTTTTTAATTTTTTAATTATTAAATTATTAAATAAAATATTTAAATTTTGTTTAAAATACCAAAAAAGAAATCTATATCACAATAACAAAATCTAATTAGACACACAACTTCATATCCGGTTCAAAGGCAGCTCGATCTTAGTTTGTTTATGTCTTATTTAGTTGAGTTTAAATTTTAATTTTTTATTTTTTATTTTTTAAAATATATATATTAAAAAACACATAAATACAATATAAAAATAAAAAAATACAACAATTAATATAAAAACATAATAATCACAACTTCGACTAAATATCCCTAGAATTTGTAGTCTATTTGACACTCTTTCGATCATTATTCGAGATCACTTCTCGCTTTAGTATTTTTTAAACAATTTTCGTAAGATGACGCTCAAAATTGATGATTTTTTTAGACTTTTTTTCTCTGATTAAGCTTTATTAGAATTGGAACTTTTTGTACATATTTTGAAAATAAAACAAGAAATATAACACAAGATAAAAAACACACAAATTTATATAATTTGACTACTAAAAATGAGACTTACATTTATAAATATAAAGAGAGAAATTTTATTTCTCTTAAAATAATTTGTTAATTTGTACAAAGTACAATAAATTATTTTATAAAACATCATCCTTATTAACGCTTTTCCCCCCATTTCAACAATAAACCTTATAGAAAATTTTATAAAATTTATTGCAAATCTTTCTCTAAAATAATAGGTTGGATCATAATATCCCCCTTATTTGAAAGCTTTCTTTTTTATTGTATATTCAATATAAACATCATATACGATATTTATTAGTAGAAATTTGAACATAGATTATCAAAATTCAACAATTAAATTAAAAGGTTTGATTGTTGAAATTTTGAAATAAAAAAAGATACGTTTATCCTTAGAAATATTTAGAAAAATATATTTTTATTTTTATTATAAATATTAAATTAACATATTTATATTTTTATTTATTAAAAATATAAAATAAAAATAAAAATAATCTAAACATAAAATGGTACTACTTAATCAAATAATTTAATAAAAAATTTTAATTGGAAGGATAATGCGGTGGCATGTAGGGGGAGCAACAGACAGTAATTTAATATTTGAATGACCACACAGACAGGTGGCGTTGACAGTTACCCTCCACTGTCAAGTATTGTTTCTATTAATGTGAATCGTTTTCTCGGATCCCCGTGCTGAAAATCACGTTCTCAATTACTCGATTTCTAGTTCTTTTCGTCTGTTTAATTAAATTTTTAATTGTGAATGTTATATTTTTTATTAAATTTTATGTATTTTTATAGATATTTATTTTATTTGTCTTAATTTTTGTATTGTATTAGAGTATTTTTTCAATTTCTGATATTCTTTATTAGTTTTTGTATTTAAAAAATTTAAAAATCAAATCTAAAAATTAAAACGAAATTAAACAGGTTCGGTTTTGAGTTGTTGTGATTGTTGTATTTTTATAATTTTTATTTTTTATTATATTAATATTTTTTTAAAATCCAAATAAACAAACATAGATTGAGAGTCTCGTCACTTTTTGGTTCCTTGGTAGTGATACATATTTGACAAAAAAAAACCATTCGAATCTTGCCATTTTCATATATTTTATTATTTTAAAATATTTATATCAAATTTTAATATTTTGAAAATAAAAATATTTAAATTCAAATTAATTTTTAATATTTCTAAAATATTAATTTTTTAATTTTTATATATCTTTAAATTTTTTTAAAAATATTTGAATCTACTTTAAATATAAATGAAGATATTAAAATTAATATGATATTTTCTACCGATTTAAATATGTCATCGATCAATTCCTATTTACAATATGTGATATGTTTTCACAAAAAGGAAAGTGAGATTATTTGTTTTTATAATTACTAAAATCTTAAATTAAATTTTAAATTTCGTTTAGAAAATCAAAAAATAAAAGAATCTATATAACACGGTGTTTAATTGAGTTGTGAGTTGTAATTGTGATATTTTATATTAATTATTGTGTTTTTTTATCGATTTTTGTGTTATATTAGTATATTTTTTATTAATTTTTATGATTAAAAAAATAAAAACTAAAAACTAAAAACTAAAACTAAATTAAACAACACACAACTTCACGTCCAATTAAAGATAGCTCGATCTGAGTTGGTCTTAGGGTCTGTAGTCTCTTTGACTCTGTTTCGAGCATATTGGAGAGCACTCGTCGCTTTAGCATTTTAAAGCAAATTTCGCAAGATGGGGCTGAAATTTTATTTGAATACCGAGAATTATTAACAAAATTCAACAATTAAATTAAATTAAAATTTTGAAATAAAAAAATAAGATGTATTTATCCCTTAGAAAAATAACGACCCAAGTGGAGTTATGTCACCTACCCATATAGCATCTGGGAACCACACAAAATATCACCTCCATATAAATTTCACCGACCCATGAAATTAAATTTCCAACAACCGGACAGCCTTAAATAGACCAACCAAAATATAGGTGTGCAGTAGCAAATGACATGTATGTTTTGTTTCGGTTAATATCATAGGTAGTTTCTGTAATTTTTTAAATTAGTAATTTAATTTTTATAATTTGAAAATTATCACTTTAATTCTTAAATATTTATTTTTTTAATCATTAATTCTTTATCAAATTTTGTTTATATAGATCAATAAATTTTTGACATGTGTCTATGTCACATTAATAAAATCTGATAAAGGATTAATAATTGAAAAAAAAATGAAAATTTAGAAGTTAAAATGATAATTTTCAAATTATAAAAATTAAATTAATAGTTTAAAAAATTACAAAAATTACCCATAATATTAACCCTTTTGTTTCATGTATCCTTCTGCATTATGGCCTTAATTCAGACAAAAATCAGCCGTCGAAGATCCCTAAGGATATAGTCCATAAAGCAGTGGCCTAAATTTCTTGCTTTGTATATCAAGTGCTTTGAAAGAGTCATTTCAGGTACTGTCGACTCATAATCAGCTTGTACGAGCAATCTTATGCTATCTCTGCTCTTACAAATCTTTATAAGATTGATCATTTAATTTTTATTTTTTAAAATATAAAAATTTATAAAAATGATGTATAAAAATTAATAAAAATATTTTAAAATAGATGAAAAAGCTATAATCAAGGAGATTTTTTCTATTTTAAATAGGGATATTTTTTTATATTATTTTCAAAAAAATTGATAAACTGAGTGAATACATAAAAAATATTCTTTCTTTTCTATCACTTCGACATTAATAAAAAAAATATTTTGACATCTTCTTTTTTACAACATTTTTAAATTAATTATTTTTTAAATATCAAAATGGACGATTATTACATTTCGAGTTGAAAATATTAGTTATAAAAGAAGTTTTTCAAATTAGAAGAGATTTTTATTTATTAATATTTCTAATTTCTAATTTTCTTGATTTTCACCTAAATAAAAAGTTCATAAACAGGGCTATTTTAATAGTACGTATCTTTAAAATGAAAATAGATTTATAAAGACAAAACAAAAAAATTTTAATTTCTATATATACAAAAAAATTGTATATTGATTAATTTATACTATCTAATTAATATGTATTTTAAAATTAAACGGGAATATTTTAATTTAAGACTTTGAACTTATTTTTATTTAATTGTTATTATTAAATTAATTTTATAACAAGACATATTTTTATTTTTTGAAAAAAATATATAAAAAATTAATTCCAAAGAATCCATGAAACTCGTGATTCTATATAAATGGGTTAGACATTATTTCATTGTACTTTACACAATCTGTCTCAAATAAATGCAAGATTTTTTCATTATATTTTAGGACCAAGTTACTGATGACACACTAACAATAATTTCACTTCAAACTTAAATTTCCTGGTACACTTGTTTTAAGTACCATCGTCCTTTAACATATTTTGCACTAGAAAACAAAAACAAACCAACCTTAAAACTATATTTGAAAACTTCGGGTGATTGATTGAATTTTTAATTGTGAATTTTGGTGATTGATTGAATTTTTAATTGTGAATTTTAGTTATAGATATTATATTTTTATATTAAATTTAGTGTATTTTTATAAATTTTTATGTTATTTATCTCGATTTTTGTATTATATTAATTTTTTTCAATTTTTATAATATTTTTTATCAATTTTTTAGTTAAAAAAATCTAAAAATCAAATTCAAAAACACAATTAATTTCAAACAGCCCTTCCTAAACGTGAGTGGGGTACAAACATGGGAGAACAAAGTTGAACCCATAAAAAAATTTTATGACTCGTTTAATTTAATTTTAATTTAATTATATATTTATTTATTTAATAAATTTTTTCAGTTTATATATTATTTTTATTTTTGTATTTATATATTATTTTTAAATATTATACTATTTTTTATATTTAAAAAATAAAAACAAAAAACATATACATACCGATCCTTAGATTACAAATAACTAATAGCCTTATTACTTATTGAGAAGGATGTTTAATACATCTTCTTATAAACAGTAATTTAAATTTAAAAATTATGTTATAGATAATTAGAAACTAGACATCTTTTTTATGATCACAAAAAAGAAAAAAAAATTCTTTTTCTACTAAAATTTAAATTTGACTAAAGACAGTAATTAAATTTTTTAAAAAATTATGAGACAAGCAATTAGCAAATAGACATATTTTTGAGCATCAATAGTGAGTCTCTAAAAAGGGGGGGGGGAAATCTTTTTTTACTAAAGCTGTTTGATTGAGTTTTTAGCTGTGATTATTGTATTTTTATATTGAATTTTGTATATTTTTATAAATTTTTGTGATATTTTTCTCGATTTTTGTGCTGTATTAGTATATTTTTTCGATTTCTATGATATTTTTTAATGATTTTTGTGTTTAAAAAATTTAAAAATCAAATCCAAAAACTGAATCCAAATCAAATGAAAATTCAAACAATTTAGGGAATGTTTGATATTATTGTTAGTTATGATTTTTAATTGTAGTTTTTATATTGATTTTTGTATATTTTTTATTTATATATTATTTTTTCAATTTCTTTACTGTATTAATGCATTTTTTTTAATTTTTGTATTTAAAAAATATGAAAGTAAAATAAAAAAACTTTACTAAACATTCTCTTAATTTTTAAAAATAAAAAAAATAGGTTACAGATAGTTGGGAACTAGGCATCTTTTTAAGGTCAACAGTGACTCAGCACATTGGATATAAACAAAAAATATAAAAAAGGAAAAGAAGAACCTAAGGTGAACAGCTTGTAATTATAAATTTGGCTCAGACAAGTAAACCTATGTACTTATTCACAACAGGCTGAATGAGCGTCTTGTATGCCCTTTCTGTGGGATGATAACTGTCCCAGAATACATAACCAGAAGGATTTCCGCAAGGAGGAGTAAATTGATTACATAATATAGATACCTCCACGTTCCCTGTACCACAGCATCCATTCGCGGTGACTCCAAAACCTGAAAAAAAAAACACATAAATAAAATACAAAACAGAAAATATAGTAAAAATTAATACAAATACACAAAAAAATAAAAAATTGAAACTAGAAGCTGATTCAAACAGACGCTTAGATGATTTGTTAATATTTTTTATTTTAGTCTTCTATCATAAAAATTAATGATAAAAACCTGCATTAGTTTATGAATTTTAAAAAATTAAATTAAAAACTAAAATTAAATGGTTAAAATTTTTGAGTTTTTTTCAAAAAATTGAAAAATAACTCTTTGTTACAAAATATAAATAATTACTTGTTAAACAATAAGGTAAATTGAGTTTATGATTGGAAAATAAGGGCCATCATCCGATTTATCAAATTTAAGTCATAATAATGTTAAAGATGTCCACATTTTGATGTTAGAAAAATGTTAAAAGATACAAACATTTTTTTATAATTTTATTCATTTTTTACAATATTTTAATTTCTAATTGTTAAAAATAATTTATACTATAAAACTTTTTAAAATGACTTTTTAATTATTATAACTAAAATCATTACTAAAATCGAGTCATGTAACGTAATAATTCGTGTCAAAATAATTTGAAAAATACTAAATAAAAATTAGATAAAAATGCTAAAAAATTGTGTTTTTTCATCTTAAAAATAAAATTGAAATAAAACAACATGAAAAATGGTAATTACCATATTTATTTGGATTTTGTATTAGATCCAGCAGTGGGGTGTAAACATCTGCATATATAAATCTACCATCAGGCAAGCTGCAACTAAGTGATTGCAATTTTGCATTCAACTTGGAATTGAATAATTTTGCAGCTTGGTTATGTCCTTCTGCACATTTTCTTTCTATTCCTCCTGACAAAGTTCTCTGAGATGGGACACACCCAATTGGTGGAGCACTGAAAACTATTATCCTTCTTGCTCCCATGTTATACAATTCCTGTAAAAAAAAAAATTTCAATCTTCTCTTTAAAAAATCTCTAAATATAAGGTCCTATTTAGTTAAACTTTAATTTTTTATTTTTATTTTTTAATTTTAAATATAAAAATTAATTAAACATAAAAAATAAAAAAATCATAATCAATATAAAAATACAATAACTACAATAAAAAATTACAATTTACTATCTAAATAAACATACCCTAAAAAATTGGGTTTGTTTTGCACATTAAAAGAATCCAACAACCACTTTGGTGGATCCCGTTATTTAATTTGAACTCTCGTGAATTTAGTTCTTGAGAATCTTTTATTATTATTATTTTTTTTGTAAGGGTATGAAATCTTTCTTTTCATGGATTTCTGATTGGATATTGTAAAATAGATTTTGAAAGATACGAAACAGTTTATTCCGTACCCTACAACGACTTTCACTGAATATGACTTTTCATCGATTTTTTTAAAATTAATTTTTTTGAATTTATCAAAATTTAAGGGGTTATTTGATACATATGCATGTTTAGTTAAGGGCTTGTTTGGTATCCTTTTAATTTTTTGTTTTTTATTTTTATTTTTTAAAACACAGAAACCAATAAAAACAGTATAGAAACCGAAAAAGACAACATACTAATACAGCACAGAAACTTAAAAAATAACACAGAAATTAATAAAAATATCACAAAAACCAATATACTTACACAAAAATAAAAACAAAAAACATAAACGAGAAGTGATATCAAACGTGCTCTAAGTTGTGAGTTTTTATTTTTTTGTTATGGTTGAGTTTTTGTTTTTTTGTTGTGGTTGTTGTATTTTTGTATTGGGTATTGTACTTTCTTTTTTGATTTATGTGTTATATTAATGTGTTTTCTTTATCTATTTTTATAT
The DNA here is from genome assembly GCA_028565735.1 of Pinacopodium congolense. Classification (NCBI taxonomy): domain Eukaryota; kingdom Viridiplantae; phylum Streptophyta; class Magnoliopsida; order Malpighiales; family Erythroxylaceae; genus Pinacopodium; species Pinacopodium congolense. Next base: position 901,578 of record JAOXYD010000006.1, read on the forward strand.
TTAGAGAAACAGGACACGAAAACTAAAAACCAAACTGGAACTAAACAAACCCCTGATTTTAGGTTTTGGTTTCTTTTTAAAAAATATATATAAACCTAAAAAAATAGCATAAAAATCGAAAAAAACAACATACTAATACAGTATAAAAATAAAAAAAAACAAATCAAAAACTAAAAATAACACATAAAAATTAATATAAAAATATATAACTTACAATTAAAAATCATAACTAACAACAACACTAAACGATCCTTAAACTTTTGATATCGTAAACAGACTCTTCCAACAAATTACAAGTTTACTAGTAATAATTATTATGTATTTTCAAAGGTTTTTTTTTCCTCTTTAAAGTTAAAGATTGCAACTTACAATTTCCTAATTACCAAGAAAAAAATGGCAATAAATTACACTAAAAGTAATTCCATTACCTGCAGGAATCTGTAAGCCGAGTCAGCCATTAGGGTGGTGTAAGCAGGAATATCATACTGAAACTTCCTTGCCCGAAGAGTAAAATATGTGTTGGCGATATCATCACTTCCTGCTACCACTAAGTATACGCCATTAGCTATAATGAAATTTCTTTTCTGCTCTCCAGCAATCATTTTCAGCTTTTCTTTGTACTCTCTGAAGTATTGCAGTTGGTCCGACATTGACAAGACTGACTGTAATTCCAAAATTTTTCACTAAGAACACGTTTGGAATTATTTGCGATTTTAATTTGTAATTTTTAAAGTAAAAAAATAAAATAAAGCCACCTTGTAATGCATACCGCAAGCTTAGATGTCAAAGGGTCGTAACCTGAACCACCTGAAGCAAAAGCTACGCCGGTCAAGAGATCTTCAGGTCTCAAATTTGATCCCAAATACGCAGGAACTGTTCCTTTAATTCCCAAATCTTCAGCTGAAATTAAACCGAGAAATTGCGAGTTAGGAAAAAATAAAAGTCCGATTTCTGCAAAAGAGTAGACGACAAACCAGGACTTGGTCTACTCAAGGACCACTGCTGCATATAAATACTGTACCAATTGCTTCAGGGAAGTTTTTAATTGGCTAATGGTCCACAACTCTCTTCATCGGGAATATATGCAACGTTACAAGCTTTATTCATTGAATTTTAAATTCGCTATTAATCAACTTTTGAAATTTTATTCGAGGATGATGATGATTGCTTTTGTTTTGTTTCAATTTTTTTAATTAATGTAACAAGGTTTAATTTGTTTGCTTATGATTTTAGTTTTCGTTTTTTGTTTCTGTTTTTTAAATGTAAAAATTAATATATATATAATGAATTAAACAATTTTAAAAAACCAAAGATATTTTATTTGTTAAGATTCAGGTTATTCAAGTGAAATAATTGAGAGTTCTCTTCACGTATTAAGTTGAAAACGTGCTAAGAGGTTAGATGCATGAATATTAACAGAATCATCATTAGAATAATTATGTTGCATATTAACTAAAACTGAAGCAATAATCATTATAAGTATAATTATGTCGCATATTAGCTAAAACTGAAGCAATAGCCTGAAGGAAGCTGATTACGAAGGGTGGTAACCAATTTGGGCCACCACTTCATCAAATGATTTTAATATATTTAAGATATATTCCCTAAAAAGTGTCTTATTAACCTTATGATTTTTGTCTATATTTAAATTAGATCCCTTCGTGTTTAATATGTTAAAAATATTTACAAAGAATCATAATAGTTCAGAAACTTTACTTCAGCTTCTATTACTTATAATATTATGATTGTAATTTAATATTTTTGAAATGTTAAAGTTGTTTTTTAACATTTTTAAAATGTTAAGTTCTAATTTAAATATTTTAGAACATTATAATTTTTAAAATTTTTAAATAAAAAGGACACTTCAATTTGGCTTTGACGATAAATGTTTTTCCATTGTTAAAAATCTGAAAACTATCCCATAGTGTTCCTAGAAGAGGTGAAGTACAGTGAAGAGCAGTAGAGAGGCACAGAGGAAACAAAAACTTTATCTTGGTACGTACCTACAATATCTACAGGAACTTTTCCGTCGCAGAACCTGCCAGTAGAAACTCTTCCCTGGAAATCTATTCCATATGGAGGAAAGTCGCACTTGATGATGGTTTGGAGATTGTTATTGTTTCCTGTATCAACAATGGAGTCCCCAAACGCGAAAACTGCAGGAATTGTCAAGTTGGGTGGCAGCTTTACCAAGGCGTTTACAGTGCATAAAAGAGATAGAAAGCACGAGAAATAACAAGGAAGAGAGGGACTTGGTGATGGTAAAACCATTTTTTTTCTCTCTTGGGTTTTTGGTTTTTGGTCACCTTATTAGGTGAACAAAATTGAAGAAGAGTGAGTGAGTGACTGAGAGACAGACAGAAAGACAGAAAGACAGAAGACAGAAAGAAAGAAATAAGAAGTCTGTGTTTCAACTAAGTTGCTTGCATGCTCATATTTATAACCGAGAACTTAGATTAAATGATAATCCTAACATACTCTTTCAAACTTTTTTTAACTGATAATGAGGAGAGTTTCCTCTCGAAGAAGATATCATATTTTAAGGTTGCCTATAAACTTACTCAAGCTGCCAATTATGGAAAAATTAATGGGATTAATCTACTACATCATTTTTATAACGGTGTTTTTAGCTAATTATGGACTAATTGAAAAGGGTTTGATTACACAGTATTCAACTAGTGGTCTTCTATAACTATTTTTATATAAAATAAAAAGACATAATAATAAAATAATTAAAATAATTCTTGTTTTATATGAAAATAGTCATAAAAGATTACCAATAGAATACAATATAATTTTTTCCAATTAAAAATGATGAAATCCCTTATTGGATTTTTTAGGATTTGTTTGATAATGATTCGGTTTTGATTTTCAGTTTTTAATTTTTAAATTTTTTAAACACAAAAATTAAAAAAACAAAATATTAATATAGTACAGAAATTAAAATAAATAACACAAATATTAATAAAATTAAACAAAATTCAATATAAAAATATAAAAATTACAATCAAAAGTTAAATCTAACAAACTTAAAGTTGTTATTATATGCAACAAAATAAACATTAGAGAAAAAAAAGAAAATTGCATATTCTTTATGCATGGTTGCGGCCACATGGGGTTAGATATGTAGATACGGGCTACAGGGAGCTGATAAAACATGCAATTAAAATCATTAAATAATATATAGAGTAGTTGATTAGTGGCAGTTAGAAGTATCAATCAGTAGATAAAGAAGAAGAATGATGAAAAAGGCGTCATGGGTCTTTTTCAAATATTTATTTTGTGTTTCATATATATATATAATATTTCAACACTTTTTTCCTTGTTATATGTCAATTGTCAATCTTCAAACGAACAGTAGTCACAGTATGTGTAATATGTTTAAAGAGATTTTTTAACGTCTTTTCATCATATTAGTGAGAAAATAATATTAGTAGGAGATTATAATCTTTATGCCAAAAGGTTAATGTTACACTTTATTTAAAAAAATCTCTAATTTTGGCTCATATTTAATAATACAGTTGTTAAGGATATTCAAGCAATGAATATTAATTAAATTTAAGATTAAAATATTTAATAAGATTATACCAGTGTGTTTAATACTGTTTTAGTACCAGTCGATACCAACTAGTACGGAATTATTTAATTTCGTACCAAATTCAAATATCAATTAATAAAAAAATATATATTTAAAAAAAATTAAATTTTTTTATTAAATTTATTTTTGTATTTTAATTTTTTTAAATTTAAAATTAAGTTTAAAATTATATAATATAATATATTTATAGACCAACTATTTTACCAGGTGTTACGTTCGGAAATATGGTGCAGATATGCCGTCTTAAGGGGGGAAAAAATTTATCTTCCCCGAAAATTGTAAAATACGTATTTTAAAATATCACTTACTAAATTAAATAATAAGTTTATTTAACAATGATTAACTTCTCTTCTTTTAACCAATTTATATCATAATTTGAATTCAAAACTGGCTTCTAGTTATGGACTAACAATAAAGTAACAAAGAACACTCAAAAGTTAATAATAAAACTCAAAACTTGTAATCGTTTTGTTCAATTTTTTGTTTTTATTTTTTATTTATATATTTTTTTCAAATTTTAAATTATTTTTTAATTTATACATTATATTATTGTATTATTTTTTAATTTTATATTATTTTTAATTTTTAATTTTTAAAATTAAAATTCAGAAACTAAAACAAAAAGTTTTACCAAACATACTCTTAACTTTAAGATAATCATCTCTAATTTACTATTAATAAAGCCTTGGAGATCATGAAAAGCTGGGGGGTACTTGTTCACATGATAAAGTGGCTCATGTTTCCAGCAAGTTGGTGGACTCCCTCCATTGCAGGTAATTTCATTTTAGTTCCTCGTAATCTAATTATGATTATACTAAGGAACATAAAGGGTCACAAGTGGACACTTAGAAGGGGGGTTTTTCTTCTTTTTTTTTTAATATCCTTTTGTTGTAGTTAAATTGTGTGGTTCAAATGTAGGGTGGATAATGCTCCAGCTGGCTAGCTAGTTGGGTGAGCAACAAGACGTTGATCGATGATAGCTTTTGGTGATACTGAATTTTCACTGTTTAAGTTGTTCATATGCCCCCGTAGACTTGGAAATCTTTATGTCTTGTAGATTTGGACCACGGTGTACTTGGTTAATTAATAAAAGAGAAGAAAAAGTGATCTAAGCATGCTAATATTGGTGGGGCTTGTAGTTGAAAAGTAATTAGTAATTATATCTCCATAAGACAGTTTAAAATTTTTTAAAAAATCGAGATAAATAAATAAAATATGATTAAAAGAAATGCAATAACAATCATTTATGTCCTTTAAGAGTTGTAAGATTCTGTCTATTAGAGTTTTATATACGATCATTGAATCTATAACTTCACTAGATAAATAGATTTATTCTGCTTTTATGATGTTTAAGAATGGTTGAATTGGTTGTAGGATGTTTAAAAAAAATCTTCAAATGAAAAAACATGTTTTATTGTATTCTATTTTTTTATTTTAAAAATAGAAAAATAAAATAAAAATAGAGAAATAAGAAAATAATATTTTTATGTATTTTGAAAATATAATTTATAAACAAAATTTTTTATATTAAATAATTAATATAATTTATTAACTAATAATGTATTTTTAAGGTGTATAAAATTGTTTTGATATAAGAATTTAAATTAATTTCATATTTGATTATTACTATTGAATTATTTTTATCATAAATTTTGACCAAACATGTTTTTATTTTTCATTTTTTATTACAAATGTCAACTAAACATGCTTTCGTTTTTCTTTATAAGAAAAATAGAAACACAAAAAAAGAAAAATAAATGTAAAAAATAACCAAAAAATATATAAATGATACCAAATGGTCCCTTAACAGCATTATATGTTTTCAGTTTATTACT
>JAOXYD010000006.1:908138-925487 GCA_028565735.1 Pinacopodium congolense
TGAATAATTTCAATATAATTCAAAAATTATTTATAATTGAAAATATTTAATTGTAAAATATTTTTAAATAATTGAAAATTATTATATTGAAAAGATAATTGAAAATAAAATTTTTACAATATCATTGTAAAATTATTTTCAGTTTAAAATATAATTAAAAATTATTCTATTTTAATAACATGATTTTCAATCTTTTGAAGAAATAAGTTTTATATTTGATAACTAAACTTAAAGTTGTTATACAATAATTTTTAATAAAATATTAGTATATTAATCACTTGTTATTTTTATATAAAAAATTAAATTTTATTTTAATTGAATAAATTGTAGAAGATTGGACACGCAATTGAAAAGTTTTTAGATGATTGCTTACTAAATTAAAAAAATTTTAAAAAGTTGCTTACTGAATTGAAAATTTTTAAAAATAAAGGGTGTACACATGGATGCTAATATGGCACTTTTGTCGTTTGAATGTTGATATAGTAAAGTCCGTTTCCTATACCAGCATGAATATAACAGAATTAATATTTTGACCTTAAGTGAAAATTTGTTAAAAGATTAGTCACTTAATTGAAAATTTTTAAAAGTTTGTTACTTAATTAAAAAAATTCGAAAAATTTAATCACCTGTGTAACTATTATCCCTTTAAAATATTAAAAAATTTTAACATTTCATAAATATTTAGAACCCATTTGGTATTGTTGTTGGTTATGGTTTTTGTATATTTTTTTTAGTTTTTGTACTATTTTTTTTGTTTTTGTATTTAGAAAAATAAGAAACCAAAACAGGAAACTAAGGGGATGTTTACTTGGGTTGTAGGTTATGATTTTTTGTTGTGATTTTTGTGTTTTTATATTAGTTATTGTGTTTTCTTTTTTTATTTCTATATTGCATTAGTGTGTTTTCTTTATCGATTTTTGTATTTACAAAAAAAGGAAACCAAAACCAAAAACCAAAATAAATCTAAATAAGGCCTAAAGCTATACCAAGTAGGGCCTTAGACTTGAACATCTATTAACTTCTCTCTTTTTTTTAATAAAAAATGAAAGATAGACCCATATTGCTACGTAAACTTCATACAAAATTTTAACCTAAAAACTTATAGCCTTTAACTTGCTTACATTATAAAAATTTATAAGTTCTAATAACTTAAATGATAAGAGTGTTACTTTTGAAAATTCGAAAGTTGTGCGTTTGATTCACACTTATCGTAATTATTTTTTTAGTTTTCATTTTTTGTTTCTAATATTTTAAATACGAAAAGTAAAAAATACACAAAATTGATAAAAACACACAAAAACAACAAAAATAAAGAATTGAACTAAACGAACCCTAACTTCTTCCTTCATCTATTTTCTTTTCTTCCTCTTTCTCTCTATTATGTTTTCCATATCCCCCTTCACGTTCTTCTAATGTTAGTTTGCTTACATCTTTTATTTAATGTTTATGTTATCCTTCAAATGTAATTTTGTTAAGTAAATTTAAAGTAAAGTTATATATTACAATAACTTATTTCATATTTTTTATAATTTTTCTATTCTTTATACATTTTGAGAGTTTGCACAGTTGGTGACTACATTGAACATTCTGTCCCACATGAATTTCAAAATGCTCTTTTTCCTTTTATGTATAAGAATTCACTCTTTACAACCTGAAAAATGAAATTAGTGCCACTAAATAAAGTGAAAGGGAAAACTGAATGCATTTAAAGTAGAATACCACCTCAAGGAAACTAGAAGACTTTGATTTCCTTTAAATTTTGATAGATATGAAGTTTGTTATGTTTTGATATGTCATTTATATTGGATTCATCCCTATTTTATATATAAAAGTGCTCAATTTATGTTATATTATACTTAATAACAAGTTTAATCCATTAGCAAAAGTTTTGGGATCAAAGCATGAAATTTTAGAGAGATTTGAACCAAAAATTGGATGAAGATCTGCTGCCCAAAGATATATATAGTATGCCTAGGCCCCTGTATACCTTCGAAAACAAGACCAATATGATGAGTTCCCAGACTGCCGTATTGCACTCCGAGACTATCATATTGATACTTGACAGTAAAAAAAAAAGGGGGATACCTTGGTCTTTTCACGTAACCACCTTACCTTAATTGGAAAGAGTATAAAGGGGGCAAAATTGATGGTAGAGCCGTTAGACTACAACAAAGAATGCACAGACTTACCTTTTTCCTAAAGTTTTCCCTTGTTTTGCATTTCTCTTTATTCTCTTAGAAATTAAGGTTAGATGTTGATGCTACTGGGATTTTAATATGTTCATCTAGTAATTCTATACAGTTTTGTTCTTCATTTACAGTTGTTGACTATTTTTAGTCATGTATTTTTGTATTTTAAGACTCTAGTATGTTTAGATTAGTTATTTGATGGATTTTGGATTTGAACTTCATGAACAATGTATGAATGTTTGATTTTAATCCAATGGCCAACTTTGCTTTTCAATTCCAACTTTGATTTCAGTTATTTAAGTTTATATTATGGTTGATTCAATTCTGACTTTTATTAGTCATTAGTTGTTAAATGGATTATCTCCTTGTTTTCATGTGTTATTGATGTGTGTGATTGGGTTGTGCTCCATATCTTAATTTTATGCATATTTTTAGGTTATAAGGTGTTTAATTTTAGTTTTGCCTTATTTTTATTGTGTTGGAATCTCTGTTTAAGAGTAAGTAATGTTGGGTTTGGTGAATTAAATTAGAATTAGTTGATTATTAGCGTAATTAGTTTAAATTTGCATTAGATTAAGTATTAAATCTTAATTTTCTTTACTAATTGTGAGTTTTTTTAGCTTTGAATTCATTTAATTAAATATAGATTGTGTTTATTTAATCTTTATCTTGGTTGATTTGAGCATGTATGGTTAAATTCTTAAAGGCTTGGAAGTGTTAAAGGGATGTATGGATAACAATTGTGAGAATGAAGTTGACTTTAAATTAAAGTAGTACTTTTATGCTTAAATTGATTTGGGACTTTAAGTAAATGTCATGAATTAACCTTTAGACTCGATTACCTTTTAGATGACTTCCTAATTCGAAAGATAGATTTGAACTTATAATATGTAATAATTCATAGCGATTTTCGATGCTAACAATAGGCTATTTGGATTTTTAGGCTAAATTTAACTATTCTAAAGTCTCATACCTTTACGTAACACTTTTCGAGTTTGTGGTATTGATCTAAGTTAGTCATTCCTTATTATTTAATGTGTCTTTACTATTGAATTTAAAGAGTTTATTCTAAATTATAATGAAAAGAGGTACTTTTAAAACTTATTAAATTTATCTAAATTAGAAGAATTTAGGATTTAAGAAATTATTTGAACCTATTCGCTAATACCATAATTAGAAGACGTTTGATCTAAATTCAAAAATCAATAATTACTCCAAAATCTTGATGATACCTTTAGATCATTTTTTTGTTATTATTAATAGTTTTTTTCATGTTTTACTTTGTATTTATCTATTGTTTCATTATTTGCATCTTAACTTAATTTAATTTTCATCGCTTCAAGAATTTTTGTTTTCTTTTTCTCTGCAACATTTAAAATAACATTACCTCCTAACTTCTTAAATTTCAACCCCCATTTACTATTTACTATACAATAAGATCTAATTAAATATTATTATTTAATAGTTTACGAACCATCAAATTTTTTACCACTTAAAATTACTATAAGACTTTGAATAAACACTTAATATAAAAATTTTGCAAATTTAACCTTTGATATTAATATTTAATTCTTATTTCCTATAAATATAAATAACAACTGAGGTTCAGCGATAAGCAATCCTTAATTGATCACGAGCACACGCAATTAAATTGTAAATTCATACTCAAAATTACAAACCGTTGTTGAGACTCCCGGAAAGCAAAAGATTTCAGAAATAAGCAATGCTTAGTTGATCACAAGAGCAAACACAATTAAATTATAAATTCATACTCAACATTACAAACCGGTGTAACTCCTGGAAGCAGAATTTTAGAAAAGCAATGCTTAGTTGTTCACGAGCAAACACAATTAAATTGTAAATTCAAACTCGTAATTACAAACCAGTGTAACTCTTGGAAGCAGTATTTCACAGTATAATGTCAGTTGTTACATGTATAACCTCTCCTGTACAAGAATAATGTCCGCTATACCCAGTTTAAATCTGTCGTAAAAGCCCTAAATAAGGCTCTGAACAGTCCACTCCAACACTAAAAACGCCTATACAGGAACAAATGGCCAGTATTGGAGTAGTAAAACATCAATGAGCACTTACGAGAAATGGGTGTTGACACACTCCGCACTCGATGGTCTCAGATCCTGAGCTGGGAACTTGGACCTGCACAGTAGTAGTTACAATGTCAAGTACTTAAATACGTGTTATGAATACCTTACCAGACCTAATATGAGATTTAGTTATGATACAGTATGGTACCAATATCAAATAATACTGTATAACGATTGGATAAAAATAAAACTTGCCAACCCATGTATAGACCAGTGGGCCAATTTCTGCTGGTACCAATTGTCGATCGGTACCATTTCAGGTAAGAACAAAATTAATCAACTAGAATCAGTCGACCATCCACTAGTCATACAGTTCTTATATTAGTTGACCACTAACTGGTCGATCAATGTTAAAATTTTTTTACCGGTATTCCTGCTTCTGGCCTAAACTGACCAGAATTCTGTACCTACATATGAATACCGTACGGTTTTTCAGCCAGTAGCAGTATGGTACAGTGTTCATATCTTTGGTTAAAGCCCTTTGATCTGAAATTGCAGCATGCAAGAGTTTGAACCTGTAAATGGACTGTGCAAATTGGGCATGCAACTTCCTTCATTTGCTTTCCAGAGCCATCGGTCATAGATCCTGTAAAGCAAATGATGCAGAGTTACCAATATGCAGTCTGAACAATGGTGAAACGCCAAATTATCAGAACGAATCATAAACAAAACAGAGTTCCATCATAAACCCCCCAAACAGTTATTACCTGATGATGCTTTTCGGTTCTTTTCCAGCTCCTCCTGTAAAAAAATGAACAGATTAAGTATTAAAACCAACTAAAAGTGAATCATATCACATTCTTTTACGCAAGTGTAGCAGTAAATATAGAGTTACTCGAAGCTTCCTGGCAAGATCCTCATGACTACGCAACCCTGCAGGTTTATTGGCTGCTTCCTTGGCATTACTCAGCCTCTGAGTCACTTCTGCCTGAAAGATGATGAATTGGGAAACTTACACGATCATTCATTTATCCAACTAAAAATATATTAATACTGTAAACAAAGGCCTTAGGTGACATTTAAGAAGCTTTATGTGCCCTGTCCCACAAAATTTCAGTTGAGCCTCAATCTCAAGCAAATTACTGTAACTGATAACCAGAAAAGACTTGTAGTAAAATGCACCACTTTATATCACAATGTAATGTAAAGAAGACAACCAGGCCTATGATAGAAATTCCATGTCAAAATTTTATCTGCCAAAAAAGTGGAAGTAAGAGTTTTAAATCTACAGCAATACCATGCAGCGGTCACAAACTCTAACAGGCTGTGCATTCTCATCAGCAGTAAGAGCAATTCTTCCGTGGGTACACTTGTCGCAGAAAATGTCTCCACAGTTTCTGCAATGGTGCTGAGAAATGTAGAAAATGGATTAGTTGTTAAATATACTATAGAAGTGACACAAACAATGAACAACGTTCAACAGCCATGAAATATTAATTTACCTTGCGTACAAAAGCCCCAAAATCAGTGCCACATGCGGTACACTTTGAAACAGCATCATCAGGGACCTAAGCATAAATGATCATAAATGTAAGATAATGATTCATGGATTATGAATCAAAATTTTGACCATTCTATATCCCTTCTCCATCTGCAATCCCCTTTAATAATCTACTCTTTATTGCAGAATGGGGAAGAAAGGAAGATAAAAAGTTGACAGAGTTTAGGGAACCAATAATAACTGGAAAGTTAATCTGCAATAAGATAAGCATTGAAGCAAATATTTTTCATAGAGCTTTGATTTACCCAATGATCCTTCTCTTCGTTGCTTGGCCTCATCAAGTTCATCCAATCAAATCCTTTTTTCCTCTCTGTAGGCTGCTCAGTTGTCTTCGAAAACTCTGAAGGCCTGCTTGGTCCACCCATCTCCTTGAGCTATATTTTTAAATGAAGAGAATTATGATGCTTCACTATCCCAATCTTTAAAGGAAAAGTAATAATAAAACAAACATCACCTAATGTAACTTGCCGATTGAATGAGAAATTATATGCATGACAGCTAAAATGTTAATAATAGTCCATCCAACCTTAAGCAGTAAGAGACTCCCATCAATATATGGTCAATACCCAATCTCCAGATCCATTAACAGTTAAACCAGATTCCACCAATTCCCCAGAAATGTCTAGCCAAAACTAGAACAAGAGAAAGCATGCCTCCTCCCCCAAAATAAAAACAAAAGGAAAGAGAAGAAGGTTTTTAAAAAATGGTGGGGTTGGCCAGCATACGAATTTTTTAGTTCAGGACAATCGGTCATGATCTTTAGATCAGTCCATTTCGTGATTTTCAGTGCTGCAGATTCTATTTCGTAAGCATACAAACTTGAAATATTACACATATATATCACACCCTAACGCCATTATTTGTTCTTGGGCACTAACCATTTTGACATAACTGAAAAGATACAATCACTATCTAATTATAGCAATGGTACAATAGGCAAACATGAGGAACATTAGGTGTTTAGGCTGACCGACCTGCACAGTTGCTGCTGTCACAGTGTCGAGAAGGGTATTTGTAGTATAACTACTTGATTGCAATCTGATACGCCTTGGTTCAATATCCACAGGGCTCTTAGACCAAATAGCCAAAATTGATGGATCGACAATCTACATGTTAAAAATTATGAAACCAACACCACCCCAAAAGTTAGACCTAACAAAGGCACTCAAACAAAGTAAACAATCCCAAGATGCAACAAACTTACCTCACATCTCGAGACATTCTCAAGAGGATATATTCTACAAGTCCGCCCAGTACTAGGATCAAGCATACGGATTCCATCCAATCCAATCTATACAAAGCAATGAAGTTAAAATCACAACCCATTTCAGGAAAACTGCAATTATAAACTAAAAATTGAATTCATAACAAAGATTGGAAGCAGCAGTAAATCAGAACCACACTGAAACATCCATATCATAAAGATAAATCGCATTACCTGGCAAAGAACATCTATGGTTGTCTGTCCCGCGTTTTCAGCTAACAATTTTACCCTAAACTTCTGGACGGCGCTTTTCGCATCCTGTTGAGCTTCTGCTTTGGGCACAGCTCTAACAACCTTAGGCGACCCCGAACCGGAACTTGGAGAAGAGTCCTTTACAGAAGGGAAGCCAATCGCTCTCCCATAGTCATCAAACCCAGACCACGTCGACGATTTTGGTGCAGTTCCTCTCGCTCCATAAGGCTCCACTTTACCGCCATCATACGCATAAACGCCATCTCCGTACCCATCGTCACGACCCGGATCGAACCGGTTCTCGGATCGCATATCGGACCTGGGCCGACCCAAGCTCCCGAATTTATCGTCCAAATACCCACCGGTCTCGTAAGGGTTGTCGTAGACAGGTGGGGCCGTTGATCCCGTTAGATTGTGCGGTTCATTGTACGCGGACGAGTATGTTGGGCTAGGATTGGATGCAGGCGGTGGAGGCGCGTAGCTGGGAGCCGTCTGATGTTGATCGTACGGAGGGTAAAGCGATTGTTGATAGTGCCCATGCGAATCATAGGGTGGAAAACCTGGCTGTGATTGTGGGGTCGGTTGTATATTGTTTGGTGTTATTGTCGGAGGAGGAGCATACGATGGTGCCGTAGGAGGATGAGGAACGGGATCGAGTGATTGAGTGTAGGGAGGGTAATTCGGGGGATAAACGGAGTAATCAGAGCCGCCGTAATTGGTGGTGAACGGTGGCGCTGATGCATATGAGCTTTGGTTCGAATCAATCGGGATAGGGATGTTAGGGTTAGGGTTAGGGTTTTGTGGGTGAGGGTATTGGTAGTAGGAAGCGTATTCTCCTTGTTGCATAGCTAATTTGATCCAATTTTTCGCACAAAATCTTTCGCACAAAGAGTAATTCCTGAAGTTTATTTTGGGGCTTCTGAAGAAGAAGAAGAAGAAACCAGTAAACGGAGAGAACAGGGGAGGAATGATTGTCTGCAACGGTCAACAGACAGGAATAAATTACTTAACCGTTGATTGGTTTGCCGCGTCGGTACGATCCAACTATCAGCCCATCACGTGACGACTTACCAGTTACAAATCGTTCTTGAGGGACCCGCAAGAGTGTAATCGGGGGCAATCGCAATATCGGATGCCACTTGCACTGATAACTTGTCTTCTGCTACAAGACATTAATACGGCGTCACCTTCGGGTCCTCCGTTCAACTTTTCGTTTTTCCTTTTTAATTTTAATTTTTATTAATTTTAAAATTTTTATATTATATTTGTATAATTTTCAATTTATATATTTAAAAAAAGATATATATAATCAAAATAAAAAACTAAACTAAACATACCCTAAACTTATTTATTTTCATTTTTATTTTTTAAACATAAAATAACATAAAAATTTATAAAATAACACATTAATATATTATAAAATTTAAAAATAAAATAAAATTTAAAAAATATCAAAATATATAATAACACATAAAAATAAAAATAAAAAGATGAATCAAATAGATTCATTTTATAATTAATTTATCTCTATAAAATGAATTTACAAGTTAATTAGTAGATGATTTTTATAATTTAAATTTGAACTTTAAATGATATTATTTAATTTAGAATATTAATTAATTATTATATGATTTTTAATGGCATAATTAATAAATTAATTATTATAACATTTTATTGAATTTTAATATAATGTTATTTTGAGTAAAATAAATTAAAAATCAAAGATCATATAATAATTAATTAATATTATAAAAAAGTAATAATTTGAAAAGAGTCAATAATAATATTATAAAAGTAACGGTTAAAAAAAAGAGTAAAGTTTTAACATATAATAATGTATTTAATTCAAATTTATACAAATATTTCCTTTTTCAGTATATTTTAAAATAAAAAATATATATGTATATAAAATATAGATAAAAGGTTTATTTTCTTTTAATATTTTAAATTTTTTAATTAACTCTTATTTTTTATTTAAAGCATTATTTTGCTCCTCAACATTTATCCCATATAACTTGCTTTTAATTTTTAAACCTTATTTTTGTTGAATTATCGTTAAATTTTTGTATTATTTTGTTTAATTATTGCTAAATTTATCTATTTATTATATTATTGTAATATTTTCAACCTATTTTTTATTTTTATTTTTTAAAGCAATATAATGTCAACGGGAATAAGAACTTATATTACCACACAAACATATTATGTATACAAAATCAATTATAATTTAAAGTAATTTTAAAATTTTAAAATTTGAAGAACATATTATATTATAAATATATTAAAATTTTAAAAATATTTAAGAATCAAATAATTCCTTAAATAATAATAAAAAACTAATAAATAAAACAAAAATTTCCCCCTAATAAGTAGTCATAGTGGAAGATATCTTTCGCAAACAAGTTGGCCACTGGTGTCCCTTAAATGTCAAATCTTGGACTTAGTGAAATGACTATTTGAAAGTCAAGGCCCTTTAGTCTCCACGCCATTTAAGACTGGGTTAGTTTAACTTTAATTTTTAATTTTTTAAAATATAAAAATTGATAATAAAAATATAATAATATAACACAAAAATCGATAAAAAATATAATTACTAATATAAAAATATAATAATCACAATAAAAAATTATAATTCACAACTCACAATCCAACTAAATATCTCGATAGACACTTAGAATGCACATTAAACTTTAGGCCGTTTCTTTATGTTTGGCTGTTTCTGTTATTTAAATATGAAAAAAAATCAGAAACTGAAAAAAAAAGGATTAAAATTAATAAAAATACAAAATAAAAAATAAAAAAAGAAAATAGAAGCTGCCAAACGCAGCAGAGGTGAGGACTGAAATGAAAGCCAGCAAAAATTTGAAAGGGTCATATATAATACGACGTGTTGACCATTTTTAACTTTAATCATTATATTTTGTAGATTAATGGTTATTAAATTTAATAATACTTAGCTATCAAATAATTATTTCATATTATTTTCATAATATTTTGTTTATTTTATTCAAAATAATATACCATTGATATTTTTAAATTTTAATAAATTATTTAAATTATTAATTAATAGAAAATTATATAATAATTAAATATTACAAAAGGAAAAATAATAATTTTTAAAATGAAATAATTAAAACAAAAAATTAAGAATAACTAACCAAAATTTCAACCACTAAAATCATGGACAATTTAAATTTGATTTTTTTTAAGAAACTAAATTTTGTCTCTATCAAAATTTAAATCCTAATAAAGAAAAATACCATTGACATCTTCTAACAATAACCACAAGGCTAATGATAATTTAAATTTAATGTTAGGACTAGTCTAATCAATAATTGCTAACTCCTATAAGTAGCCCAATGCTCATCTAATAGGTTACGAATCAACTATTCATCTTAAGGGAGTGAGTTTCTCCTTAAATTAAACTTTACACATTTCCTATGTCATAAGAAAAGAAAAATCAAAACATCAACTAGAGGATTATAAATATTAGCGACTAATTAGAGCAATATATCTTAGGCTAGTATTGATTTTCATACTATATTCTAAATTTAAAACAAAAAAGTTTTCTAAAATATCAACAAACTTAATTTTTTATAGTTAGTTTAGGCATAAAGTTATTTATGAGTATGGTTTTGATACAGAATACTGGCCATTGTCATTACCAGCAATTATCGAAAAATCGAAAATTTTAAAGGATCAAATTGAAAGGATGAGTAATAAACCTAGTTTTAACCTCTTTTTACTCATGCAAAATAGATTTGCCTCCTCTTATTATTTGAGATGATGTCACTTGTTTGTTCTTATCTAGCTTTTGCAAAATATTAAAGGAAAAATTTTATAAATTATATAAATTTTAAAATTAATTTATAATTTTAAAAAATTATTTGAAATAACATCCTATATTAATCGATATCAATATTATATAATTATATGCATTAGTACAATATTTATAGGGACTGTTTATATGATCGACATTTCATGGCCGATCATAGTCAATTTTAATAAAAAAATATTATATTAATAAAAAAATAAAAAATAAAATTATTATATAACTTACAAATCATAGATTTTTATGGTCTACAGATCAAGTAGTTTATTCCATATTTATAATATTGTAATATAGATAAACTTTTTTCTTAAGTATGTAAAGATTTTTAAGAATCTCCCCACTAAAGCTTTCTCAATTATTTGTCTCTAGATTACCAAATTTATTCCTTCCCATTTCATCTTAGAGTAGGAATAGCATTCATCTACTTTAGAGCAAGAATATTGGTGGGTTGTCTTGGCCAGCACTAAGTATAGTGGCATAACAAGTAGAGCTATTGGCAAGTGATGGTCCCAGACAACACCTATAAAAGATAAGTAAGGTAGGCAGCAAAATCCTTACCTTACCTTCCCTCTGCTTTAGCCACCCAAAAAGGTCCACAACCCAAAAGTGACTCACGTTGCCATGGCGTCGTACCGTTCTAGGGATTTTTTAATGGAAGTTTATTTATTCGTTATTTTTAAAATAAAGATATATATTTTTCATTTGATTTGATATAAAAATATTTTATAATTTTATAATTTAATTTAATAAATTTGATATTTATTATAAATTTGATTACATGATATTCAGCTTGTGACCTTCCACAATTATTTTTATATAAAATAATAATAAATAATAAAAACAACTTTTATCAAAATATAGAATAACATGTAATTTTTCTTATTTATTATATTTGTAATAAAAGGATTTATTAAGATCATTATAATAACTACTATATTTATATTTTTGTATCTACACTCTACATAAATAAATAAATAATTTAAAAATAATTTAATCCTATAAGCTGATATCTGATAAAAATGGTATTATATCTTTGATAAAATGGTTTATTAAAATAACCGTTACAATATTGCGAATAGATTTATTATGAGTTTGACTATATCATGGTCTTACATGACCATATTCATATAAAATAAAAAATAATTAAAATAAATTTTATCTTATATGAAAATAGTTATGAAATGTCACTAATAGAATACCATTTAGTTTTTCTTATTTATTTTTTAATAAAAGGATTTATTAAGATCATTATAATAACTACTTTATTTTTGTATCTACACTCTACATAAATAATTTTTTAAAAAATTAATCCTATAAGTAGATATCTAATAAAAAATGATATTATATCTTTGATAAAATTATTTATTAAAATTAATGTTACAAGAACTAGATTTTTGTATTTACATCAGTAAAATTTTATATATTTTTATTGGTTTTTCCTTCAACTGTTTAATCAAAATAAAAGAAAAAATAACAGATATATTTCATTTTTATTTTATTTATACAAAGTTCGTGTTTAATATTAAATTGATAAATATCATTAAATAAGTTGAAAATAAGGAAAATGCATTTTATATCATAAACTAGGATAAATTACAAAAATTACTATAATAACTACTAATTTTTTATTTACATAAATAAAAATATATTTAATTCCTCTGAATCATTAAAAAATTTTAATATTAAAATAGATGTATAAATATTTTATCTATATTATTTTAAATAATTGTTGTAAAGTATATTTACGATTTTCAGGAACTTAATTCAAAAATTGTCTAATTTACTCAAAACATCCATATGTTTATTCACATAGAAAAGAAAAACAAAATAATTATATTTCCGGTTTTGATTTTATTTATACAACATGTTTAATATTAAATCGATTGATATAATTGGCATGAAATTTAATAGGAAGTCTCTCCCAATAATCTGTAGTAGGACCACGAATAGGCACAGCCACAATTCCTTCCAACTGATGACAACAGCCAGTAGGGTGTACTGAAGTGTCCACGTGGAATCCACGTGTACAAATCCAACAGGCTTATCGTGTGAAACCTTTGTGGTTCGGTTTTGTATGGATAATGGATTCCCGGAAAAAGCAAAGTCAATACGATAGCAAGGAAGAACCCCACTATCTCTCTTAAAAAGGTGTAAATTTTTAGGATAATAGATTGGATAGTGCTTGAATTTTTTAAAACTTTTTTTATTTTACTGTCAAATTTTCAAAACTTTTTACTTCATGAGACCAAACTTTTAAAATGAGTTTAATCAAATAAAATTGATTTTATTAGTTATTTGTAAACTTAATTAACCGAGTATCATAACAAAGGTTTTAGAGAAATTTTTTTAACCCAAATCATTGGATGCTTTAAAGAAAATAAATCTAGACAAGAGATGTGAATACATGTACACATAAATGACCATTAATGCACATTTTATCACGTGAAGATCCATATGATACATTTATATTTTGTTAATTATGTCAATAAGTAATTATTTATAAACTAATATTTTAACTTGAGTTAAATGAAATTTAAAAGTTTAAAATATGTTTGAAAATGAATTTTGTTAGTATTTTTTATTTTTATTTTAAAAAAAATAAAGACAGGCTAATATAATACAAAAACTAAAAAATATATATAATCGAATAAAAACAGACAAAAACTAAAATTAAAAATTAAAATCAACAATAATATCAAATATTCCTTTAATTATTAAATTGAAAAGTTTTATAAGTTTGGTGTTAAAAAAATCTAATTAATTCATCAATTTAATTTATATAGTATTATAGTTAGATCATTTTAATTTGTTCAAATGACTTAAAAAATATTTTTTAAAACATTAATTAAAGATGTGACATTAACCTCAAAGTTTTTTAAAAACTAATAAAAAGTTCATATCATTATCTTTATTACTATTTTTATATATATTCAAAGTGTAATGAATATTCTTTTTAATAATATTAACATAAAAACAATATTCAGATAACGATAAAACTTTTCTTAGAATTTTTGTAGAATGTTAAGTTTAAAACATATATATTTAAAATGGTTGAGTGAAGACATTTTTAATTATTAAATTTCATAAAAATATTTAAAAAATACCATAATATTTATAAGCGTATAAGAATAAACTTCCAAATTTTTAAATTTTCATTGAATTTAATTTACAACTACTAATGTAATAATTTTTCATAGTTTTACTTCTATTTTAATTTTAAATTTTAATAAATATTTTAAAACATCATAATAATGATATAAATAACCTTTCTTGAAATTTTCATAAAGGAAGATAAAAATTACATTTTTAAAATGCCTTTAAAAAACACTCTCAATATCTTCATCCAACGTCGTGGACTCGATATCGGCATAAAAGCTTTTTGCTTTTTTCAACATCAGTACAAAGCATATAAGCTTGAGATCTCCTCTTTCCTAGCCTTTTATAACGTGCCAAACTGTTAGAACTTCGAGGCTAGTTGTCTTTCTTCTTTGCTGATGTTGCAGATCACAGAAAAGCACCATTAATGGCTCCGAGAAATTCTGCTAGTTACTGGTGCAATTAATAGATAATTCATTGGAGTGATGGCGAAAAGAAGAAAAAGTGAAAAAAGAAAAAGGAAACCCAAGTGGCGGTGACAGTTCAATTTCCTTTTTTTCTTCTTGGTATTTGTCAAACTTCGCTTTCGCCATCTTTTTTTATGTCAGTTAAAGTATAGCACAGTTACAGAAAGAACCAGATCAATCCATGAACTGTTCTTTCTAATCTATATCAGGTAATATATAATTTAATTCACCCTCGAAAAGATTGAACAAGTTCGAGATTCTTACCTTACTGATCGACCATCATTTCGATTCTTACCAAGAAAAGTTTCTGATAACAGAGACCCACCAAGGAGCCAAAAGCAGAGACAGAAGACACCATAATGGCATGTGTTTAAAGGGTTAAAAAAAAAAAAACCAGTAAAAATTATGTCTTTTGATCTTTTGCTAGAACCAAAAAACCTCCATGCTTGCTTCTTTTACGGATTTACAGATGGGACACGAACCCAGAAAAGCTTCACAGGATTTGCAGGAGCAGAGATGTCTACATGGGAGAAAGAGGACGCACGATTTCCCAGAATTGCAACTTCTGCAAGAGAAAACCTTCATTTCTTTCTCAGTTGAACCGCAGCACGACGACTCTGCATCTTGAGATTGGCCTCTGTCTACCCTCTGTTTCACTTCTTCCAGTGTGTTGCTTAGTTCTACGACCATTGACTCATTTGTTCTGGCCACTCTCTGCCATGTTTCGTTCTCCATTTGAGCTTTCCTCAGCCGAGCTTCGAGCTCCAATGTCTTCCTTCTAGCTTCAGCCAAGTGTTGTTCTTTTTGTCTTACTAGAGTTTCAGCCTCCGATTCTGCATTCTTCAGAAGGGCTGCAAGTTGGTTTTTTCTCTGCTCTTGCAACACATAGCGAAGTCTCTCGTTCTGCAATTTCAAATGGATCTATAAACGAAAAAGAATAAAAGAAAGAAAGAAAGAATTCGTTGATTCTTCACCTGTAACCGAAGAATGGAATCCAGCTCTGCTCTTTGCATCCTGAAATGCGCATCCAGGGATTGAGAAAGGGTCATCGCAATGAAACTATCACAATTTGAAGATGAAACCAACCCTGTATTACTCTCCAATCCAAAGGGTAGAGGGTTTTCTTGTGAAAGAGCGAAATTTTGTCGTGGCTGAGGATCCAAAGCATCGAATCCACTAGCAGAAACAGGATTATAAAGCATCCAATCCTGTAGACCAGACATGGTGGTGGGGAGACCGAGACTTTCTGGGTACAACTGTGCTTGAACAGCCATTATTATGACCAGTGCCAGAAACTCAGAAAAAATTCACATAATTCATGGCCAAATGGGGTTGTGGGGTTTGATATTCTTGTTACATCACCATAGATGCATGACCTTGATTCTCTCTCTTTTCTCTTTATGACAGAACCTAAAGAGACCGAACACCATTATGTAAGAAGCTGGTGGGTCGTGCAGTGCTATATATAGGCAAAGGAACAGAGCTTTGAGGTTTTTCCATGCGAGAATTTGTCTGTTTTCGAGCCTTTCGACATAATTAAAAGCGCTTGATTGGAAAAAAAAACAAAAACTGAAAGAAAGCTAGAGAACCGAACGGGGGGAAGAAGATTGGATCAGTCTTATCAGATCATTAAGTCTTCTTGAAAAAAAGAAAAGAAACAAACCCCACGTAAAAGGTACAAACAAAACGACGATGTACACATGCAGATTTTGTGACAAAAAAGAAAATATATTTATGGGACAGAGAGAGATGTGGGGTAATCGGTGGGTTTTAGTGGAGAAATTCACTCGCAATAGGACATGACAGAGTCAGACGTTATCAATCGTAGTATCAGCAAATGCCAAATTTGTCAGTTTTAGTCATTGGAAAAGGCTCCAAGGCTCTTATCAATTAGTACTCTTCGTTCAGTAAGTTACCAGTTGAAATTTTTACCACAAATCCCAGTTTCAATACTGAGATCCTGATTATATGCTAGATATATCAGAATCAGTACGAAGTAATTCCCAAAAAAGACAGTTCCAATGCATATTAAGTTCTATTTGATCTAAGACCAGTGTCAAATATAACAAGATTTTTTTTTCAAAATAACATGACATTATTTGCCCCTGTTATTTGTTATAAAATTACTTATTATGTATCTTATTTTATTTTATTTTTAGATATTTTTTATTTTCATATTATATTTACATGTTATTTTTTACTTTTATACCATTTTTTCAGTTTTATATTTAAAAATAATAAATAATAATAAACGGTGCCTAAATTTAAGTATGAACTCACATGGTTAAAACTTTTTTAATTTTAATTATCATATTGTAAAAATTTTTACTTCTTATAATATAATTAACTATCACATATTTTTTTATTTTTTATTTTTTATTCAAAATTTTACGGTATTAAGAATTTAACAATACAACATTGTTTTAGAATAATGAATAAATGAAAAAATAATGAAATATGATAAAAGGAGTTGAGTGATAGGTAAATGATAATTTTTAAAATATAAGTATTAACATAAAAAAAAGTGGAAATTTAGGCTGTTTTGTTTTACTTTTGATTTTTTATTTTAGTTTCTATTTTTCTAAACAGATAAACTAATAAAAATAACATAAAAATTGAAAAAATAACACATTAATACAGATATATAAAAATTACAACTAAAAATTACAATCAACAACTTAACTAAGCACTACATAAATTAAT
>JAOXYD010000006.1:1034303-1045375 GCA_028565735.1 Pinacopodium congolense
GTAATTATTATTATATTATTTGCATATAAATATATTTTTGTTATTCTCACGTATATATAATATCATTAATATTGAATTTGTAAAAAAAATAAAATATATGTATGATTTATTTAATTTTTTAAAATTTAATTTAATACTTCATTAAAAAACTCAATATTTACATCACTTTTTATTATTAATAAATTTATTTTAATTATTAAAATAATTCATTAATTAATTTTAATATCATTTAAGTTCTTGTGGTTTAGTAAATTAATAATTAGGTCCCTATAATTTGATAAATTATCAAATAAGTCTTTAAAATTTCAGATTATTTACACTATTTATCCAGTATTACATGACATGTCCACACGGTGTCAAATAGACATGCCATTAGTTTACATATGACAAAAAAACGGAGAGATTAAGGTAAAAGTAATTTAAAACCTTAGATATGTATTTGATAATTTTGAAATTATAAGAATTTAATTGATAATTTATTAGATTATAGGAAATTTGGGTGATTTTAACATATATAAATATTAACTAATGCAAATAAATTTGTAGAGAGATTGAGTTTTTATTATTTTCTTAACTTTAATTTAATTTGTAAATTTTGTAGACTCAATTTGTAAATTTAAATTTGATTTATTATTTTATATTTGGATTATTTTTTTAATGTTGTACCAAATTAGATCAATTTTACATATCTTTTAGCTCTATTGCATTTATTTTATTGCATGTTATTATTAAATATAATTGAAATACTTAAATTAATTATTGTAAAATTGCATTAAGTGTTTTAGAAGTGGTAATGATAATTAGGATGAAGATAGATTTATTGTCTATTTATAAAGGCTGAAATGATAATAATAACAAATGATAATTTCAATGTAAAAACAGGTTGGGATAATAGTGATTTTATTACATTTAAAAGTTATTATTAATTGACAAAAGAATTGTTTTTCCCTACATATGTGTTGCTTTAAGTACTTAATGCATCACTCTCTAAATTATTTCAAGATTTATTAATTTATAATTTAACATATTAATTAATATTTTGTTTAGATAAAAATATCAATCTTGAATTATGGATGTTAAATTTAAATTTAAATGTCTCATATGGACCACTTGAGGCCTGGTTTATTTTTTGACCCCGGTTCATAGTTCGCAAATTTGAACAATTCTTCAGAAAAAAGGAGCGCGAAAGAGAGAACCGGGGAGAGGAGAGAAATGGAGATGAAGAGTCCCACGTGTCAGGGCACCGCCACCGTCCGGCGAAACCCTCACCGGAGGGCCCGACCTACTCCGTCCACGAATCCTCCTCAAACCCAGTTACCAGATTTAAATCTGAAAGAAATCCCGTCATTTCCAATCCACGAAATTCTTTCAATTGATGTCCCTCAGAACCCCAAACCAGACTCGCCGCCCTCCTCCGCGGAGACGCCGATTGCTGAGAGCCTCAAAGTGTATCTCAGGATTAGACCTCTCAAACCTCAGCCAAAGCAAGCTACGACCAGTTGTCACAAGAATGTTTGGCCTCAAAATCCCGGCGCCAAGAGGACCAACGGTGGAAACGAGAAGAATGCGAAGAAAAAGCGTAGTGAAGTTTGCATATCGGTCAACGATTGTCATTCTGTAAGATTATTGCTGCCACAAGCCTTTCAGGAGTCCAAAAGGATAAAATCCGAAGCATTTGAGGGATTTTCTCATGTTTTTGACTCTGATGCTTCCCAGGTGTTACTTTACTTACCTTCTATTTACTTGTTAATTTATTGTTATTTTTTATATAGAATTTAGTGAATCAGATTGTGAGTTAACAATGGAAGTCTAATTGATGATTTGTCCACAGAATAGTGTGTATGAGAAGATGGTAAAACCTTTGGTGGACGATTTTCTAGAAGGTAAAAGTGGAATGTTAGCTGCTTTAGGGCCTAGTGGATCGGGCAAGACGCATACAGTGTTTGGGACTCCAAGAGAGCCTGGAATGGTGCCTCTTGCACTTGAACACATTTTTCAAAAGAATGTTTCTAACTTGTCAAGGTGATTAACTGCAAAGGAAACGTTATTCAATTGTTTCTACACCTTGAGATGTTGAGTGATATTTGTGATATATTGTGTTTTTTAGGTCATTCTATATGTCAATTTTTGAAATAAGTTCTGAACGAGGGAAGGTGGAGAGGGTCACCGATTTATCTCCAGATGGTTCTGATTTGTCAATTCAACAGTCAAACATAAAGGGTCTCCAAGAGGTTTATGAATGCTTATGCTGTATAGCTTTGTTGTTTGGTCTGCGCATACATATTGACAGTGCATGTTATTGTTGATTCTGTTATCTAAGGATTCGTGGTTTTCATTTATGCAAACAGATTCCCATTTCTGATGCTACTGAGGCAGAATCCTTGATAGCTCGTGCCATGTTGAAACGTGCCACAGCTATGACTAATACAAACAGCCAATCAAGGTATCATGTGCTCTTTCCTTTCCTTTCCTTTTTTGATTGATTGGTGTCATTTCATTCCACAATATTGAAGAGGAAGGAAGTAGTTAGGTTGATGAATGAGCAGTGTCCATGGATTATTTTTAGGATATAGTGGGAAATGGGGAAGTGGATTAGTTGTATACGTTGGGTAGTTTGAGATGGTAATTGCAGTATATATGGGTTGTTATATTGCAAAGAAAGGCATGCAAGCACAACAACAATCACTTAAACTTCTCATGCTCTTGTTCTTCTCTTCTTCCCATCCCTCAGCTTCTTTCTCTTCTCCTCTCTTTCTCAATTCTGTTAATTCTACAGCTCAGATCTGGAGTGCTAACAGATTATTTATATTTTTGTTGTTTGCATGTTGGTGACGGTTTGCCCATTAACATACTTGCAGCCGGTCACAATGCATCATTAACATCCACAGCCTTTTAAGTAAACCGGACAGGGAACTGAAAGCTCAACCCAAAGATGCTCTCTTAACTATTGTTGACCTTGCTGGGGCTGAAAGAGAAAAGAGGACAGGAAATCAGGTTTCCAGAATTAAATAAATTATTTGATTTTTGTCCACAAAACTACGCCTTTGCTCTGATACTATGCTTTTTACCTTCTTTTGATTGTTATTGGATGCCCTTCAATAGCTTGTAGTTGTCAAAGGCCTGTAATAAAGTGCAAAAATATTGTACCAGGAATCAAATCTTGAAATCATGTTCAGATGCCAAAAGTTTTTGGCTCAATCAGGTTTAAGAATTCAAAACAGTCCCAGAATTAAATTAAATTGATAATTATGTATGTGCAGTAATGCTGAGAGAACATAGTCACCAACCTTATTTCAGGCTATACATCTCTCTTTAATCATTTCAATTCTGATTTGCAGGGTTCAAGATTGCTTGAAAGTAACTTTATCAACAATACATCGATGGTTTTTGGCCTGTGTTTAAGAGTATGTCACTTCAGTCAACCACTTGGGTTCCTATGGCATTCATACGATATTTTGGATGGTTATCATCTCCACTGTCATTCATTCAACGGCCTTTTATCTTGCTCTCTCCATGGTTACCGGATGAATTTGACATTTTTTATTTTCAGTCATTGCTGGAGCATCAAAAGAACCCTAAGAAGCCACTGCAAAAGCACTTCCAGAACTCTTTGGTAATGCTGCTTTTCTTAGAATTTCTTGATTTTTTGTCTTGGATGGAGTACTTAATTTCTGTGTGATATGTGAAATTTCCAAGCAGTTCCTTTATTTGTTTGAAATAGTCGGGTTTAAGCACTTGCATGGTACTCGGTATTGAATTTATGTATGAACAGTTGACTAGGTACTTGAGAGATTACATGGAAGGCAAGAAGCGGATGACTTTGGTATGCATCTTTCTTCATTCGCATTTGTTTCTGGATGGTAAATGATTCTTTATTTCAACAGTGGTCTTTCAGCATTGACTTTTAATACATCTTTGTTTATGCATATCTTTATTTTCAGATTTTAACAGTGAAACCAGGAGAAGAAGACTACCTTGATACATCTTACTTACTACGACAAGCTTCACCCTACATGAAGATCAAGTAAAGTCTTTGGTCCCTACCCACTAATCCCTCTTAGCTTCAAAATTTTAATTTTTCTTAGGACCTTGGTTCCAATGCCTTGTCCCATAGGTTCAACAATGTTGAGGAAACATCCAATTTGGTTCGTACAAAAAGGCAAATCCCAACATTATCTATGGTTGAACAGCCCAAAAGAATGAAGTACAGCAACAATGCTGACTCTTATGAGGTATAATATCGTTCTATGTGCCTGTAGCTTCTTTTTATACAAATATTTCTTCTACAAATAACCGGTCGCTTCTCTCGTTATTACTGGTTTGAGTGATTTTGAATGAAGTTGGTAAAATGAGTTTCTTTTTTCTGGTTGGTTTGAAAAGTCAATGTACATACTTTCTTTGTTGCAATTTGTTTTTTTTTCTTACACTTCCAAGTTCCAAACGCATCTCTGGTCCCTAAATGAATTAACCATGGTAAAACTATGTCGTCAATGTGTTTGTTAGAACAAACTCTTGATGTACTCCTCTGCTTTCACATGATTTCAAGCGACAACTTGCTATCATGGATTAAAATTTGGAAATTACCTTGTTCCTGCGGACAATGTTGTAGTAATAGAAACTCTATTGGCTTATTTTCAGATTGAGGAGGGAAAAAGTCTGCAGTACAAAAATCAGACTCTACGAAAAGGTTACATGAAGGAGTGCATTTACTTCAACATCTTCTGTTTTTTTTCACACTTTTATCTGATGTGTATAGTATCCTTCAAATGTAGTATGTTGACAATTGTTTTTTATTTATTTGTTTTTCCATATGTTTGTGAAGCACTTAACAAGCCTATTTGTTTTACTCTCAGAAGCCTCAACAGTCAACAAGGACAACTCTTTTGTTACTTTGCCTGAAAATTTAGACTCTACACATGTAGAAAGGAGCCAGATGGCAGATAAGGATAGAAACTCCCTAATAATGCAAAATTTTGCTAAAGCTTTATGGAAGGTCTTGAAGCAATACAAAGAAAAGCTCATGGTAAATTCATGAATGCTATGCACTGCTCAAACTTTTAACAACCGTACAATTTGTGAACTGCAACTAGATTTGAGTTTAGCAGTGAATTCACTGGAAGTTGTGATGATAAATAGGTGGCTGAGAGAGAAATTCAGAGTTTAAATGAGAACGTAAAAAATGAGAGAACGAGATATCTTGAGTTGGAAAAGGAGCTTGAAGATTTGAAAACATGCTGTACTTGTTCCAAACAAAATTCAGCAGATAACACCTTAGTGGAAACTGATACTCAAAATGAATCCCTCCGGCATCTGGATAGCAATGAACCTAGTGCTGTAGATGAGGTAAGAAAATTCGCCTTAAAATTTTTCTTTCATTAACCATATATATGTGATTGTTTTCTCTTGCTCACTAATCAAGTTTTACTTTAGGGACATGTTAGGACTCAAGTCTGTTTCCAATACTCCAGGAAAAAGAAGAAACCTCAGAACAGCCCATCTATTGATATGGTTGTAGAGAATTAAGGGAAAAGGCCTAGTCCATATATTTGTTGCATTTGCTGTTACTAATTTTGCTTTCTTGTTTGCTAGTAATATTCTAGAATGATGAGATGTCAAGGTTGTTAGGATTCTGTCAGAAGTTTTGGGTATATTAGAGGCAAGGGAGAAAAGTTGCAGAGGAGGAAATCTGGTTTAGAATGTTTGGAGAGAGGCACCTCTCAAAAGCTGCCATAATTCTCTTTTATGCTACCGTTCATTTAAGCTTCTATCAGGACATTGTTAAGTTGGATATTTTGTTTTCAATCTGTACAATGACTAATAGACAGCACCCAACTTTTGTGATATGGCAGGGATGCAACGAGGAGTCCAAGTGCAACAACATTACTAAGGATTGTGAAACAGAACAGGAAGAAGAGTCAGATAGTGAGGTCTGGAAAGCAATGATCTTTCTTTGTTCTCTCCTTTTTAATCTATTTAAATTCTTAGTTACTCTCAAATCCCCTCTCCATCTTGTAGATGAAAGGAAATATTCACTCTCCTAATCTCCAATCCGCTGAATCCAATAATACTCTTGAAGAATGTGAACCTAGTAACACCCCCTTGAGGCACAACAATGAATCCAAGTGCAAGACCACTGCTAAGAACTGCAAAACAAGGCAGGAAAAGGAACCATATAGTGAGGTCCGTGAAGCAAAATTCTTTTTAGTCTTCCATCTTTTTGCTACTCTGTTTAGGTTCTTAGTTATTGTCAAGTCTTTGAAGTTCTGTCTCCATCTTTAGATGAACGGAAACATTCACTCTCCCAATCTCAAGTCAGCTAACTGCAATATTATTAGTGAAGAATGTGAATCTAACATGGGATGCGATAAGGACGTACCCTCTCAGGTACTGATCTCTGGATTTAATGCCTTTCTTCCATTCCATATTCGACAGTTGAAAAGATCCTTAGAAAGTCATTAACATGTGACATTTGATAATTAGACAAAGACAAATTCTGATTCTCTTGACTTTCAGCCATCCTGCAAAAGTATTCCTGCAAGGGATCACGATGATTCTAGTTGTACTCAGGTATATAGATTGCTTACTGATTCTATATTTGTTTATGGAATCCAATGCACATACGCCATGGTCCTGTGATTAATTACGATCATACTTATGAATTGAACATTAATTCTTCCAGGAATCAATAAACGCGTCGCCTCCCCTTGTGAAAGAAACTGAATCTACCCACCAGCAACACCACCTTGAAGCATCAAATAAAATTGACACTTCTCAGAAACCATTGAATCTGGAAAAACCAAAAAGGTGGTTTTCGTTTTTTGATGAAGTTCCTAGTCAAAAATAGATCAAATTTTGTTTATCAACATCTCAGCACAAATCCAATGTCTGCCCTGTTCACTCATTTATTGGCTGAT
This sequence comes from Pinacopodium congolense, assembly GCA_028565735.1. Lineage (NCBI taxonomy): Eukaryota > Viridiplantae > Streptophyta > Magnoliopsida > Malpighiales > Erythroxylaceae > Pinacopodium > Pinacopodium congolense. The sequence continues at coordinate 1,041,218 of JAOXYD010000006.1, forward strand.
TGGCTTACATCCCTTGTATCGATTCTGTAAAATGCAGGAGACTTTTGCCTGCCAAGTCAACATTACTGAGGGACATTACTGCTTTGTATATTGGGGAAGATGAAGAGAAACCAAAAGTAAGTTTAGGATATTTTGTTTTTCCACTTCCATTTTCAATTGACACAATTTCAAAGGTTTCTTTCTCTTAGTATTAGGCTTCTCATAATAATACAATGCTACCATGGGTTACTGTACAGGGAAACAGAGGAGGAAAGAAATTGGCTATAGAAGAAACAAAAAGAACCCAAGGCAACATCTCTCTCATGCGTTTACTTGAAAAAAGTCTCAAGTTTTGAAAATCTGCCACTTCCTTGCACTTCCTTGAAGTTGTACAGGTCTGAGTTGTCCCACAATGTTCCATTTGCTTGAAACAATGCAACTACAAGGTACATACAAATACAGACGAATTATCTAATATAGTAATTAACTATGTACAAAAAAAAATTGATTGTGTTCGTACCAAGAAACAAGCATCTTTGGATTAATTATGCACTGTTTGAAATATAAATACATGGCTGATTGATGTAGATTAGTCCCTAACAACTAACATGTTTGAAAGGTGTCAGGATTGAAGTTGTTTATGGCTTTTGGTGGACTGTGATGTATGTGCTGATCTGCAACATTGTTTTTTGATGGACTTTTTCCTCATTTGATTTAGATCTGTCGTTTTATGTAGCCAATCTCTCTTTCTGCAAGATAATATTGGAGGGTTCTTGTAATGATTTTAAATTTAGTTTTCAAAATAGTAATGATTAAAGTTGTACAATTCACTTGCTTACTTTTAAAAAGTATTTTCTAGTAGGATATATGACAGTAAAATAGTAATTTGAATAATATGATCATGAAAAGTTATAAATTCCTTGGATATGTAATTTTTTTCAGTATTGGCACTGTAACCAGTTTCAATGTTCAATTTCAAAAGTACCATTTCGGTTTTTGGGCTAAGAACACATTTTCTCCTGCTTCCAGTGATTTGTTCAACACTTGGCCCTGGTCTTGAAAGTGTCTTTGCCTGGCCTGAATGGTAACAAGAAGGGTCGTTTGATTGAGTTTTTAGTTGTGATTATTATATTTTTTATTAAATTTTATATATTTTTATATATTTTTGTGTTATTTGTTTCAATTTCTGTGATATTTTTTTATTAATTTTTGTGTTTAGAAAATTTAAAAATTAAATTTGAAATCAAAATTCAAATCACACCGGCAGAGTTAAATATATTAGATTTTTTTGTTTAACTTTTTTATTTTAATTTTTACTTTTAAAAATTATTATTTATTTTATGATATTTCTAATTATTAGACAATTTTTATTACATTTTATTAATTTTATATTTATCTTTTATTTTTTGGATAAATAATATTTGTTTCTATTTGAAACATCACTATTAAAATTTTTAATTTTAACGCAATCTTTTGAAAATATAAATGAATATAACATTAATGAAATATGATAAAAAAATGTATAAAAAATAAATAATGTGATAAAATTTTAACAATGATTTTTAAAAATAAGAATTAAAATTTTTAAAAAGTAAGTCACGAGTCTAATTAACCCAAAAGTTCAAAAACCAGCTCCAGGCTTCACTTTTTCTAAAGGTTTTTACAGGAGTTGGAATATTAAATATCATGTGAAGGGGAATTGTGGCTTCTCTCAATTGGTCCCAAGCGCTGACTACTCTTTTTTGCACTTTTAAAGTGCTCAGTCTTTCGTCACAGTAAACTTTATGGCTTGTAAGATTCTTGGCGACAGATAAATGGGTGACTAATCAGTGAGATTGTCTGATGCACTCAACGTCCCAATCCCAACCCATTCATTAGCTCAAACTTTCAAGCTCTTATCCATTTCTTTACGTTTTTCTATTCCAAGCCTTTTAGACAATCTTTTCACAAAATATTTTAGAAGGTCGGTCCATCAACCACGAACCGCTTTTGTATGTAAACTATTTAGGAGTTGACTAAAAGTTATTAAATACACAATTCCCATTAAAAGCAAAAGAAAGTTTGCAACAAGACAATGTTGAATATAAAAAAATAGTACAAAAATTTAAATTAATGCACAAAATTCAATATAAAACATAACAATTACAATTAAAAATTATAATTAAAAGTTGAATCAAACGGCCTTAATGAATTTGTAGTCGTTATTTATAATTAGATAATGAACAAATTTTTTAGTATACACAATAAATTACAAATTATATGTTAACTAACAGTATTTTATAACACTTTTGTTTATATGAAATTTTAAAAAGATCTTAATATTTATAAAATATTTAAATACTTAAAATTTAGATTTAATTTTACTACATTTAAAGATTTATATAGATTATCGATATGATATAAATTCATTAAAAAATTACTACATTAATAATTGTAAAAAATATCCAACAAAAATTTGAATTTCTATTAATTTAAGTATCTTTTTTTTTAAGTTTTACAAATATTGAGTTTTTTAAAATGTTGTTAAATATTAATTTTTTAAAATTATCATAAAAACCTCAAAGACTAAAATTTAATTTTAATCATTATATATTCACAAAAAGTAATTTAATGAGTTATTAATTTAAAGTTGACTTACAGATTTATCTTATTACAAATTAAATTTACACTTCTTAACATAAAAATGCTGAGAAATTTAGAAGCTCTTGAGAGTTTGGCTAAGGTTCAATGAATAATGTGAAATGACTAAAATATTTCCCATTTGATGACTACTTGCATTATATTTGCAATTTTCTCTAAAATGTCAATTTCACATAGTGGAAACTTGATCTTAAGGTTCATGAATCCTTTGAGGCTCAGAATCTATAGATATAGATAACTATGAAAGGAAGGTACCATGGTCAAAATTTTGACTTGAATAAGTTACAATTAATTCTAAACAGACTTTTAACCATTCAAAACATAGGATTAAAAAATTCATAAAGTTTTTTTTTTAAGTTCACCAAACTTGACCTATCTACCATGTTTCTTTCTATCAAAGTGGAAACACATTTTCATAGAAATGGTCAATATTGAAAATGCATGTAAATTTAAATGAAAAATGGTGCCACCTAGCTTCCCTACAACTTGGTATCCCTAGTAATAGATAATAGGTGTTAAAAAAATGTTGGTCTACATATGATTTTCGAATACTCCCAAACGACGCCGTATTTTAGACAGACCATCACAAATGGGCCCCAATCTATACCAACCTAAGAAAAAGAAGACAAATGGCTCGCATGATGAAGTGGACTCTTGAGTACAGGTTATCTCGAGTACATGATTAAGTGCATATTCAAACATATGCACGGCACGTGACTCATATTTTGTGGGGCCCTTGTAGACAGAGATAGAGACTGAGACGTGCTTCTTTCCTTTTCAATTCAGCCTCTTTCATTGTATAAAAGCCCCACATGAAACCATACCCGATTTTGACATTTTTTCAATTTTATTTTCTTTTTATAATAGAAAAATTGGTATATCCTTCTATTACTCTCTTTTTAATTAGAAGTGAATGAGTTCGTTGATGATCACATATTTAAGATGTTTAATCAACTTATGATTTGAAAAAATGGGTTTGATTAAAAATGATAAATAATATATTGAAATACTTAATAATATTTCGATCACATATTTAAAGTGTTTAATAAATTTATGATTAGTAAAAATGTGTTTGATTAAAAATGATATAATATTTAATTTAATTGAACTCAATATCAATAAATTAAATTCTATTTTTATCATATTTAAATTATGTTTTGTACACAAAAATGGCCATATCCCACCTAAATATGATTTATTTATATCTTCTATATAAATGTAAGCTAGATTCGGACAAGTTTAAATGAAAAAGTCTAAATTTTAGTTCAATAAATAAGTTAAAGCTTTTCAAATGAAGTTCAAGATTCAAATAAACTTGAACTTCGGTTTATTTATCCAAACTAAATCAAACTCAAATTTAAACTTTTACCCAACATGTTTAGTATTGTATTGGACAAAATTTAGTTGGAATTTGTTAAATTTGTATCAAATTTAAATATCGGTCAGTATCGACAAATATTAGCTGATACCGAAAAAAATAAAATTTTAAAAAAATTTTAATTTTTTTTTATATTTTAATATTTTTAAGTTTAAAATTAA
>JAOXYD010000006.1:1080073-1090240 GCA_028565735.1 Pinacopodium congolense
GACGCTTTAGAAGAAGCTATTGACACTAGTAATATGGAAATTAAAATGGCACGATTAGATTATGCGGAGAAGATGCTCCAAATGTGCACAATGTTAAAGTATGGCCACATAACTACCGGTGTTCCACATTTTTACCTGTCTACTGGGGCACATTTGAATCTTTCCTACCTTTGGAGGTTGCGAAACAACACTTAGAATTCGACTTTTCATGTGCTTGAGATGTTCATAGTGAAACCATTCTTTTCACGGACGTATTTTACGCTTGAATTGTGGAAGGATTTGTTTCTTCCCCACACGAGTACTATAGTTAGTTGGTATTCTGAGTTAAGGCACATGCTGTTGCTGGAAGCAGTTCCTGAGTCTTTTGATTTGTCATTCTTGAATATTGTGGATCAATTATTCAACAAGTCATTGGTCCTTTCGATGAAACCGAATCAAATGGAGAAGTTGCAGAAGCTTAGGCAACTTTATGGAGAAATTTTGAACAAGAACACTCGGCTTTTTTCCAAGTACCATAAGGACTGCATAAACTATGATTCTGATACGGTTTTAATTGTTCAAACACCAAAAGCCCCAATTTCTAGGGTTCAAGAAATTCAAGAATTGCAGAGAATAGTAGAGAGAAGAAACTAGAGAAATAAATGAGAAGAGAATGGGAAACAGAAACAGAGAAACTAGAGAGAGATGACAAAATGCCCAAATTGTTCTTCGTTCACTTTCAATAGCAAAACTACAATGTTTTATACTTACAATTGAACTAATCCTAACCATACACGTGTATTATAATTGTTCCAAATCTAATAGCTATTACGACACTGTTCTATTTTAACAGTGAATTCTCTAGCCCCACCACCGTCTTACTCATTTCTTTTCTTCATCCAGGTCCATCTCTCCTTTATCTCGATTCTTCATTTCTTTTCTCTATTTTACTCGTATCAATACACCGCTCATCGACAACCTTAGCCATAAGGTTGATGGTGAATGTATGCTCAAAACCTACTGTCATCCCATACCCTTCTTGAGTTAGATTTTTGGTAAATTCATCTCCTCATTTACAAGAGTGACCATGCAATAGTCTGATCCAACAAAGGACATTGCTTTCTGAACTACCAATTGGACCATCATGGATTAAAACCATTTGTTCAAAGCTCCAATTTCTAGCCTCTGCGTCACGAGACATGCATATTGAAGGTTGGTTGGCACCCATGGTCCATCGTTTGTGGAACAAATTACAAATTTTTTTGACCCACAACTTTTATGAAAACCAACTTCAAATGCAATTACATTGTACCTTTCAGATACTTCTTTAGTATCAATTTCTTGCTCTGAAATTAAACCCACTTCACCTTCTAATCCATCCTCATCTTTTCCTTCTGTCAAACCAACAGTAACACTATCAACCATTTCCTTTTCTATTTCGGCCACTTGCACCCCCATATACTCAACATTTTTCGCCAAATCTTTTTTAGTATCAATTTCTTGCTCTGCAGAATATCCCATTGCAAAGTCTTACCCATCGTTTTCTTGGCCTTCTGTTAAACCGTTATTAACACCTTTAATCAACACATTTTCTTTTTCTTGCACTTTAACACCTATAGTCCCATCCTTTTGCATAAAATCATCCAGGTCTTTGTCACTTTCCCCAAAAGCTAAATCTACCACAACTATTTCTTTTGATGTCTCTAGTCTAATAACATCATCTATGGCTTCAGGTTTTAAAAGGCTTCCATGATCATTATTGGAAATCATCTTGATGTCCTTCTTATGACACCGAGCAGTCACTTCTTTTGGCGTCATCCTTTCCCAACAATACCAAGAAAATGGATCATGCTTCTTAGCTAATTCATAGGCTTGTTGAAGTGCTTTAGGACTCCCAATTTTCACATAATACCCAATCTCAGATTTCAAGCCTTTCAAGAACATAGTTATGAGGTAAGACTCCGGTAGTATTAACATGTAAAAAAACAATTCAAATATTACACAATATTCCTTGACAGTTCCCCTTTGTTTAAGCTCCTTCCAGTCATTTATTGGGTCTTTGAGTGCATTGTTCCCATACCTTTGCTCTAGCGCTATATTTAACTCTCCCAAACTCACTGGTTCCATCGTCAATCTATTTTTCAAGTAAAGTTGATGCCCGACTACTGCTTCTCCCGCTAAGTGCAAGGCTGCCATAGCCACTTTCCTCTATGATAGAATTCAATTTAAAGGGAAAAACAATTCACACATGAAACACATTTTTGTAACCCTTTACCATTAAAGATTGGAAAATCCTTGAGCTCCTCCAGCGTTCCTCCATATGGGGCATTCACATTTTGAAGCTGAGTCATCATGTAGCTTGATTGACTGATCAGTTTTACTGATAAGAAGTTTTAAACGTTTTTTTTTTTTTCACATCTTGAAGCTGAGTCATCATGTAGCTTGATTGACTGATCAGTTTTACTGATAAGAAGTTTTAAAGGTTTTTTTTCACTAATCAAGAATACAAAGAAATTATAAAAGAAGGCAGATATTAGAGAAGAGAAGATGGAGATTAAAGAAGAGAGAAATGTGTTAGGGTTGGACATTGAAAGAAATTCAAGAAACAAAAGTTGAGAGGATTGAGAGAGATGACAGAAATCACGGATTCGTCACCCACCAGCCAGTTTGCAGTCCCTCGGATTGAACTGCTCTAATACCAATTGATACATTTTTAATTATTTAAACACTAAAACCCCCAATTTCTAAGGTTAAAAAAATTCAAGAATTGCAAAGAAGAGTAGAGAGAAGAAACTAGATATAGAAATGAGAAGAGAATGAGAAATAGAAAAAGAGAAACTAGAGAGAGATGACAAAATGCCCAAATTATTCTTTGTTCCCTCTCAATAGCCAAACCACAACGTTTTATACTTATAATTGAACTAATCCTAACCATACATGTGTATTACAATTGTTCTAGATCTAATAGCTATTACGTCACCGTTCTACTATAACAGTGCGTTCTCCAGCTCCAGTTCACGAAATTCTCTAGGAATGAACAAAGATTACAGCCTTAGATCACTAGATTCTGAGAGTGAAGTCATGGTAAGTCCTTAACTTACAGCTGTTTCAGAAGTAACATAGATTATTCATATATAACTTCTTTACGGATGGAAATTCTGAAATCAGGGTGAAAGGAGAAATGTCAAGAGAAACTATGAAGGAAAGAGCATAAGTTCTAACATTATCAACTGTCAATTTTTCTAGCACAGGTTAGCTAAAATTCTTTTTATATTTCATTCTAACTTAATCTTTCCTTTTTCTTCTTTCTTTCTTTACCCATTAACATATTAACTAGATAAATTTGGATTCAGCAATCCTGTAAGTGATGATGGAATCGATAGTTACATTTCAATCCCAACATCTGAGAAGTCTGCAAATCTTAAAAGACCACCAAAAGATTTTGTCTGTCCCATCACAAGCCAACTTTTTAATGATCATGTTACTCTTGAAACTGGTCAAACTTATCAAAGAAAAGCAATTCAAGAGTGGATACAAAGGGGAAACACACCCTGCCCGATTACTCGACAACCTTTCTCTACAGATTCACTGCTCAAAACAAACTTTGTTTTGAAGAGATTTGTAACATTTTGGAAGGAACAGCAACTTGAGCTTACATAAGAGTATTCGTACTCTGAAACAACAAGGAATTCGTTTAGTCGCTCCTTTAAGACAGTAATTTCAACAAGTTACACTCCATTTAGGATAGTAGAATTGTCCAATCTTAAGAATCCAGACTATTATGTGTAGCCGATGTAAAAAAAAAAAAAGAAGAAGAAGACAGTCAACTGTATCTTTATCACCAACTAGTGTAATTACTCAAACTGCTACTGAAACAACAATTAGTAGACTGAAACCTCAGATTTCATGTTTGTGTACCTCATAAAACTTGATAGAATGTGAAAGAGCTGTTTTGGTAATAGCCAGGTTGTGAAAAGAATCAACATGTGATCCTAGGGTTCATTCATATTTGTCTAAGAGAGCAATTGTCCATGGTTTTGTTGAAATATTATTAGCTTCTATGAATAAGGATGTTGTCAGGATAATAATTTGTATTCTCTATGAGTTGTATTTTCATATGAAAGTATTGGAGATATTCTAACTAGTATAGATTCTGATTTTGATTGCTTAGTTGCTTTACTTAAGAATGGCTTGGCTGAGGCAACTGTTCTCATATTCCTGCTGAGGCTAGGATTCTCTCAACTTTCAGTTCACAACTTTATATCCTCTCTTGTTCAGATATTTTAGTGTAAAACTGAAGATCTGGATGATTTCAGTTAATATTAGAACCTAGGGAAGCTACTATGCCTCTGCTTGAGCAGCTACTTACACGAGGGGATGAACAAAGCCGATCTGTCAATGCTTTTAGTGTAATTGAATCAAATGGAGTTCGAGTTATAGTCAATTGTTTTGGAAAGGTGGAAGAAAATCAGTCCATTATTACAATACTTTTGTGTTGCATCAAGGCTGATAATAATTGCAGGAACTTGATTGCTTGCAGAGTCGAACTATCTTATGTTCTTGACTTGTTTCACTCTGGAAGTCACAATGTGAGAGGAAAATGCATCGAATTCCTCTCAGAACTATCTTGTGTTCTTGACTTGTTTCACTATGAAAGTCACAATGTGAGAGGAAAATGCATCGAATTCCTCTTAGAGCTAGTTCTTTTAGATAGGTATGCATCTTTTCTTGGTAAAATTGCTATTCCAGAGGTAGCTATGCACTACTTAAATCTTTTGAAATCTCACAAACTCTCTTCACAATGCCTCAGTTGAGAAAGTTATTTTCTTGAATGTCTTAAAAGGACATTCTTTCATAATATTTTGTAGATGCTTAAAGATGGAGGAGCATATAGTACCATGCATAGCTTTCTTATGTACCTTGAATTAGCTCCCATGGAGCAACAACCTATAACCTTCACTCTTCTTCTTCAACTTGATATGCTGGTTTCTCTCGACTCTACATCATATCTTAAAATTAATAAAGATTTCATTTATCAAGTTTGTCATCTAATCATGACTTCCATAATGTAAATGCTAGGAAGAACCAAGGAAGATGAGTATTTACAGGGAAGAGGCAATGGAAACACAAATTGAAGTACTGCACAGAAGGGACTTCCCCAGTTCTCAAATGAAGTCTCTGGATGCTTTACTACCACCTTTTGGGAGATTGACTTCATCTGGGAGGCCATAAATGGAAGCTTGGTTATTAAGGATTGCAGGATTTGATACACTTTACAAAGCATTAATGAAGTTAGAATGGCAGAAGAAGCCTGAAGATGAGTTTGTAGAACAAAAGTTTGCATCTGCATTTTATGTTAATAAGAAAGATTAGAATTCCTTATTCTTGATACTGTGCTTATTTCGTGAAGTGTGTTGAAGAGAAGGCTGTAGATTCTTGGGATAAAAGAGTTGCTTTCGCGATTTGTAGTCACGAAAATGGCTCCATCTTCCCAGCTCTAGAGGAATGTTTCAAGAGTGACTCCTTGGAGATGGCAAAGTCATGTATAAGCATTTCGACATGGCTGGTTTACATGGTTTCAGTTCTTCCTGATACCGGTCTAAAAGATGCTGTTCACAAGTCCTTGCTTAATGAATTCATCATATCCTCCAATGCTTTAAGAACTTGGAAGAAAAATTTTTGGCAATTCTTTCTCTGAAAACTTTTGTTAATGACCCGGGTGAGCTAAGTTCAACACTAACAGGCTCTCCTATCAGGCTCATCCCGAACTACATACTCATACAGTTAACAAGCTCTTGACATAATAGTTCATTAATAGTGCCAAAAATGATGCCATCCACATAGATTTGAATAATTAATAAATCCTTTTTTTTTTCCTGATAAACAATGTGGCATCAACTTTGCTTTTTTCAAAACCATTTTAACAAAAAATGCACTTAATCTATCATACCATGTTCTAGGTTCTTTTTTTAAACCATATAAAGATTTGGATAATTTAAAGCACGTTAGGATGCATAATTTCTTTCAAAACCCAGGGGTTGCTTAACATAAACCTCTTCTTGTATAAAACCATTTAAAAATAAAAATTTGACATCCATTTGAAATAATTTCAAGCCCATGTTAGATGCATATGAAAGAAAAAGTCTAATGGCCTCTAATCTTGCTACTGGGGCAAAGGTTTCATTGTAATCTATTCCTTCTTCTTGGTTATAACCTTTCACAACTAATCTTGCCTTTTTTCTAATTATGTTCCCTGTTCATCTAATTTGTTTTTAAAGCCCCATTTAGTAACTATAATCAAATGGTCTTTAGGTATAGGTACTAAGATCTAAACTTTTTTTTCAAATTGATTCAACTTTTCATTCATAGCCAAAACCCAATTTTCATCATATAAAACTCCATTGATAGAGGCATAACCAAATTAAAGAAGAAGAATGTGAGAATTTGTAGGAAGAAGGCACTTACATATGCTTCATAGACAATGATGATGAGTTACTCCCCTCCCCCCGTGATGCTAAACTTTTTGTAATAATGATGATAAGGTACTTCCTTAACAAAATTCTAATAATTATAATGATGATTGTGATGGTGCATTAACATATGATGAATTAGTTAAATGCTTAGAAGTTATGATTATAAAAAGAAAAAAGTTATAAAAAATGAGTTGCATGACATTAGAGAATCTAAGAATGCATATAAGGGTAATAAGCCAAATTTGGTTGAAGAGAGAACTTCATTAAGAAAGAAGATACAAACCTAAGGATTCCGTATCAAAATTCACTAAGGCTAAATAAAAGTTAAAATGCATGTTAGGTATCTAAAAAACTTTGAATGATAAATGTGGTGTAGGACATGCAAAAGGGAGGGAACCATCAAATGTTATAACTATTTTTGTTAAGGGAAAGTACTTAAAAGATGAACATGTATCTAGGTTATCTCATGAAAAAATTACATCCTCTTCTATCTTATAACCACATTAAAAAAAAGAAAACATCTTATATTCATGTATAGTTATAATTCTAAATCTAGATCTCAAATCATTTTAGTAACAAAAACATAACTTTTACATGTAAACTAGGAATTCATACGTGTGCAAGGATCTCCAAAATCAATATCATTCATACAATAAACCTCATGAGGTTATATATACTACCTATATTAGGACATAATCACCTATGCTCTAACACCTTATCTAGACTTATAATGAAAGATCTAGGAATATATGGACAAACATATATGATACATCAACATACAACTGTGGCAACTGTGGCTTGCCATTTTTATGAATATTTTTAAAATATTGAAACATCTTGTTATGTTAAAAAAAGTTGACGGAACAACTTTTCAAGAATTTAGATTGAAAATGATTAAAAAACAAACCATTTATTAATTTCTAAATAAGATGTTGCTTATGATGTTTTTGATGATTGTTCATGCTGTATAGGACTTAGGTGAACATTTTAAGGAACTTTTGGAGTAAGAATAGGTATGGAATTACTTGGAAAACTTAAAACATCATGGAATGAAGCTCCACACAAATCTTTAAGATCATATTACAATCCATTAATAATGCATCAAGAGCTTACATGAGAAGCTTAAACGAGAACTAGTTTTGTATACATTATTTTGGTGATGCATTAGGTTCCTTTATAGAGCTTAAATTATTTTGAAATTTTATGGGTGCAAGAACATCATGTGAGGAACCTGCATATCATATTTAATGGGCATTAAAATTGTGTAGGAGAATTTATAGTCAAAAGACCAAAAAGAGTTAAAAGCTGTCAAACATCCAAGTCGCAATAGCAATAAAGTGGCTATATGACAGAGATAGATTGTATCTCTAAGTCACTACAACGACAAAGTTGCTATAGTAACTTGGCAATTTCTAAGATTTGAAAGATGACGTGTTTAAGTTGGTTTTATGATATTTTTGGACTAACAAGATGTGAAAAAGCCCTAGCAGTAGCCATTTGAAGCCTAAGGAACATCCAAGACAAAAAAGAAAGCGTTGTGGAAGGAGAAAAAATCAAGAAGCAAAACATCAAAAGTGGAGAATCAAGACTCAAGGGGTTGTCCATATTTCCAACAGAAAGGGGCTGCCACATCAACATTAATTTATCTTTCCTATTCTTTTCTTTTGGATTTTAATCCAAATAATGGTTGTTTGAACATGACTATGGATTGCTAAATCTAGTTTAGGGATTATTCTTGAATTGTTTATCCAACTTTTATCATATTGATTTAATGAATGAATGATTGTGTTAATTATTGATCCTATAGTCACTTCGAATCCAGAGATTTTTTTTTTTTATTTTAGTTAGGATGGACAAAGAGAGTTGGTAGCCTAATGGACCTACAATTAACAGATTAATAAGTGATTTAATAGAGATCATATTAGCTTCTTGATTGCCCTTAACGTTGGTTTAAATCAAATTGCATATATAGGAGTAGTGTTTTAAACCGAGAGGTTACAACTTAGCTTGTAAGTATTTTAATTCTAATTAATTTATTAGATCTCAAGAGAGAGTAATCAAACCATTGGATATATAGGATCAAACATGTTGAACCAAGGGAGGTTACACCTTAGTTTAGTAATGACAAAACATCCAATACTACTAATCCTTGTATTTCTAAGTGTGTTGAAAGAAAAGTTGGATAAGTTCAAGCTTGATCATCCAAAGAGACTTGAAGTTGAACATCAAAGTTCTTGATGATTCAAAGCTTAAAGAGGAAATTTAATTTACAATTAATTTTCTTATGAATTATTTAATGTAAGCTTTGATTGATTTATTTTGGTGTTTTTAAGAGGCTTATTATTAATCATTCATGCATGCACATTTTAGAATATGTATATAGGTATATAATCAAGAGGTTTGCATGTTTAATTTATTTTTCTTCTTTTGATGTTTGTCTTAATTTATTAGTAATGAATAAGATATTTAAATTAGTACTATATGAAATAATTTAAAAGATAACATATATGTTTTGGGTGTAAAATGCTTTTGTATAATCTCATTCTGATGGTTAAATTTGTTTTGATATAGGTCGATCAAATAAGTTAGGTTAACCAATTGAACTCAAGATGGAAGCCTATCGTTCGACCCAACCATTTCTATCGATCAACCGAATGTTGAGGAAATCTTAAGAAGAATCTGGTTACACAGATTAAACAAAGGTTGTAAATTAATTATTATTTTTCCAATTAGACAACAAATAAAAAGATCATTGTACAATGGATAATTCTTAAAATAATAAGTATAATCTAGTTAAGTTATACAGGTAAAATAGAGTTTTTTACACACGTCTTCTACTAAGTGATATAAGAGAGTTATCCGAGGTTTCTGATAATGTTTTTGCAAAAGCTATACAAGTTTTTTTTATTTGATTATACCTTTCTTCTTTATTTTAGAGTTTGTTTTTGTGTGAGGTTTTTTGAACATTACTTGTGCATTCATTCATCTAGCCTCTTTTATACATCAAGTAAAATTGTGTGAAATGATTCCTTATCAAATTATTTTTGTGAGGATTGAGAAGTTATTCTTAAGCCTAGGAATTGAGAAAAATGTTCTCCTTTGGCCTGTGAAAAAGGATTATGTTAAAACATTGTATTTTTATTGAAGTTGCAATAAGAACAAAACCTCAATAGTGGTGTTAGGGATAAAACGTAGGGGCAAGTGGACATCTTTGAGTTGGATTAAATCCGATGTACTCTCTTTTCCCTTAATCTTTATTTGTACGCACTTATTATATTTTCTTGATTATTTCAATGAATTTGCTTCCACATCTATTGTTTTGTGTTTAGAAACATTTTCTTAAAATTGAATTCACCCCCTATGAGGTGCCATACAATCCCAAAAATTTGTATTAGAGTGTAAGTCTCACATAGTTTTCATTCGAACAAATTAGTGAGTAAAAATCATATGGCACACATAATGCATAATTTTACTCCCTCTTCCAATCTTAAAGATCAAAACACTTATAGATACCCTTCTTCGATGAAAATAATTATTTTTATTGGAAAACAAGAATGAGGCATTATGAGAAGTGAAAGCATAGTCATTTGGTTCGTTGTTTCTAAAAAAGCCACCTTGCCTGCAAAACTCGTAGGAATGAATTTATACTTAACGAATAATGATATTAAAGAAAATGAATTAGAATCCCTAAATAGTAAAGCCATGCATATCTTAT
>JAOXYD010000006.1:1097182-1107455 GCA_028565735.1 Pinacopodium congolense
ATATATTTGTATTGATTTTTGTATTTTGTCCTCGATTTTTGTATTGTATTAGTGTGTTGACTTTTTCGATTTTTGTGTTAAAAACAAAAACAAAAAACTTAAGCTATACCAAACAAGCCCTAAGCAAGTCATTTTTGATACTAGAGGTAGGCAAAAGATTGAAAATATAGGAATAATGAACAAAGGTATCTGCAAGCTTAATATGATTATAGATGATCGTACGAACCTATTGAAGATTACGGAGATCAGATAAAGGGCCTTTGTTAAGGCAATCATTATGCTAAAAAAAGCAATCTTTTCCAGCCCCTACTTTAACACTAATTATTGTAAGAATAGTGTCCCTCATTTTAATCAAATTACATACTGTCCAAGAAGAATCATACCTAGAAGAGATGATCTAGAAACTTTCATTACTAAGATAATAAGTGTGCAATTCAAATGAGGACTTCCATTGCGATAGCAAAGAGATATGGAGATTTGACCCATCCCTATCTAATAACCCGAGCACTTAAGATTGAGCTTGAAGGTTGTCCATTTACAAGAACTTGATAAGAATCCATCTTGATGCATTACTCAACCTAACCAATATAAATTGCTGGACATCTAATAGCTTGCAGAGCATTGAGAAGTAATGACCAGTCGATGGAGTCATAAGCTTTTCTAAAATCAATTTTGATTACACAATCTTTCTTGGATTGCTTCCCATTATAATTCTTGAAGAATTCTTGAGTAAGTATGATATTATCTCCGATAAGTCTACCTTTGATAGAAGCTCCTTAGGTTTGGTTGATAAAAGGATCAATAATCCTTTTAAGTTTGTTAGCCAAAATTTTTGAAATGACCTTGTAAATGGTATTACAACAAGATATATGCCGAAACTCCTAAAAAGAACTAGGGACATCCACTTTCAAAATTAGAGTAATTTAAGTCAAATTGATTTGCTTGAGCATCTTACCTGTGGTGAAGAACTCTAACATTGCATCTGTGAAGATATCCTTAATAAAAGGCCACGATTCTTGAAAGAAAAAAGTATTAAAACCATCAGACCTAAAAGCTTTGTCCAATTTGAGAGAAAAAAGGGCATGCTTAACATCCATGGTTGTTACTAGTTTGTCTAAAATATCTTGATCCTGACTGGATAGTTGAGTGTGGAAGAGAGATTGCAAGTCAAAACTAGTATAACTCCCTTCATTAGGAGAAGGTCTGTTATATTGCCTTTGAAAGTATTGAACCACCTTCAAAATATCATCTTGGGACTGAACTATGGTACCATTATCTCTGCATAAAGACATAATACTGTTTTTATTTTTTTGGGTCATTACTTTGACATGAAAAAAAAAGTTGTATTACAATCACTATCAGTCATCCATTAGATTCGAGATCATTGCTTAATGAGACTATAGTGATTATTCAAAGCATTGATGTAATTTATGAGATCATTTTTTTCCTGACATTGAATGTGAACATTTATTTGTACACTTACTGAAAAATAAACCTTATATTTACATAATTGAATAAATTATATTACAAAGTACCAAAATTTCCTTTTCTTTACTTTTAATTTTCTTTTATTTATTTTTCTAATTGTTTTTATTTTTTAAAGTACCAAAAAATACTCGCTACATTGTCAACAATCATTATGGCCGTTTGATTTAACTTTTCATTTTTATTTTTATTTTTGTTTTTGTATAATTTTATCGATTTTTATGCGTTTTTGTTTTTGTGTTATTTTTTAGTTTTCATATTGTATTTATATGTTGTTTTCTTTTTTTATTTTTACACGGTTTTTTTTATTTTCATGTTTAAAAATAATATAAATAAAAACCAAAAACTAAAATAGTACACAAGCCTTAAATTTGGAGAAGTCAAGGACTTAATTGCCCTGTTACTTTGTCTATGTATACATCGAAATGAACAACAATTACTAACATGTTTTAGAAAAGAGTTGTATTTGAATATTTCAGTACATCTTGGATTTTTCTGTAGAGTAACTCACTAGATGAAAATATTCATATCGATAAATGAAAAAAAAAAATTTATGTTGGTCTTTTATTGATGTTTTAAGTCCAATTTCAATTGTATTACACAATGCGCTTTTTTTTCCGTTTATGAATATGTAATTTTATTTAATAAAAATTTAAATCAAAGTAAAAAAAATTATTCATCTAATTTAATTAACAATTTTTTAAATATTCCTAGAGCATGATATGAGGTGATAATTATCATGGTCCATCTTTACCACGACTATGAAATTTTTTAACATTTATTTATAAACTTATTAAAAACATTATATTTATATAATTGAATAAATACTATAATCTATCAAATTTTAATTATTTAAACTAAAAAAATTAAATGAGTATAGTCCTATTACAAAAAATCAAAATCTCAAGTGTTTTTAATTTAATTTGTCTAATTTTTTTGTTTTTTCTATAAACTCATGAGTCAAATTAATTGATCGTTAAATGTTTTTCATATCAGTAAATATTAACTTGATTACTTTTTTACACTATCAGTATAACTTTGAATATAATAAAGTAAATTATCACGAGAAAAATATATATTTTTACTGATTAATAGGTTAAAAATCATTTAGTGTTTTTATAGTTTAATAAACTATCAATTTTCTTACAATTTTAAAATTATTAAATAAATTTAATCTTTGAAATTATTTTTGCCTGTCAGTTTTTAGTAATTTGTCTTCGTAAACTAATGAAATGCCAAGTGGGGTTGCTTATATGGTAAATCTGAGAGCAAGATGGTCAGAGGAGAAACTGCTAACGACCAAGATGCGATAAACACGACGCCATTTTAAACATAGGCAAAAAGGGGCAAAAACGGCAATGTTTTAAACTGATGCATGAATTTCAATCAAATTACCACATTATACTGTCAAGTGTCTCAAATTTATCACATAAACAACCCTTATAACATTTTATTAATTCACGTAAGACAAAAAATAACAAAAAAATTAACGAGTAAATTTAATTTTAAATTTATTTATTTAATAATTTTAAAATCACATAAACTTAATTAATAATTTATTAAATTATAAATCCTAACCCTCATTATATCATCAATGACCACATAAATTTGTAGTACTTTAAACTAATCAAAGACTATATATTGCGATACCATATTACTTTGCATAAGTATTGAAATGAACACGAAACATATTTTTGAAAAGACAACGTATTTAAATATTTCTCCTCATTACAATCATAAGAAGCCGGGTTGAAGTGTATCTAAATAGGTAACTACCCGCCTTTTACTAATCAACTCAACACTTGACAAGAATTTTTTTAAAACTGAAATTCGTTCTTGAATGAGGCTTTAGAAACATGTAAAAGAAGAAATCAGCACAAAGATCCCTGTCTGCCATCCATAAGCAATCTATGATTCCAAATCGATGGAACCACGTTAGCAATTCATCTACTAGTTAATGAAAACATCAATACTTCCCAATGGATTCAATTATATTTTTCACGATGCTTTCTGCCTTTTTGCACTTATATTAACTAAGAAATCATTGTCAGAATCATCCTCAGAGCTTCCATCTCCAATCTTTCGTTTCTTCGACTGCTTCGATGAATCTTTACTGGTACCTGTTGCCTTCTTTTTCTGTGATATTGAAGATGTTTCTGTCATTTTCCGAATGTTTCCAGTTTTCGCCCTTTTCAACGGAGTGACTGGTTTCAATGGTGAAGTTAGCTTGTTCTGACTCTTTTTTTGTTTCTTCTCATATACTTTCTTAGCTTCTTGTTGTGGAAGCAAACCTGATTCCATCATCCTGCAAATACATTTAAATGGAAGCGGGAAACATCATTAAGACATCCAAAACACAAGCCATAATATGACAATGCAAGTTGCTTCGATGTCACAATGAAGCAGCACGCTGAAGGCATCCAGATCTAGATCTAGCCACAGAAGATTACCCTAGTAAAGATGAAACAAAGATCTTCTATAATAGCTCAAATAGGGGTTCAGATTACTTTAATAATATGACTGAGAAACAAGAAATTGAAGGATTATCGTATGGTTTCCAAGGTTAATTTGCTATTACAAATTACAGGGTAGCTATTCCTGAATCTACTCACTTCAGAACTCTTCAGATTAATTGGTTGTCAAATGTATGAAATTGAACTCAAGATTTGAATATACAAACAGTTAACCACAGGCAGACCAGCACATCCAAAGAGTTCAACTGGTACTTGTCAAGCACACACAGAAAATTAAACCCAGTACTCTTAAGTACTTCAACTGTAGAACAACATCTGACGTGAGGCATATTTAAAACAATGATTTCATCATAACAAAGACTGTTAAGAAATGATAACGCCTACAGGTTGATCTCATCTCTCACAATTCATAACTTGGAGGAGACGAAAGAAATAACAATTGCTCCATCGCAAATGTAGCGTTTGGCGAGGGTTGACTCATGAGTAAAGTTAATTAAACCAACATTAAGCATTCACGACCAGCAAGGGAGACTGAAGTGGACATCTGAACTGCGCCAATGCTGCAAATATAGAATATCCAAAAGATAACTGCTGGATGCCAATAACCGGAAGAATACGCCCCCTTAATAATTTGAAGGCCAATAGAAAGAAACACAAGACCACTTCAACAAAAGTGTAAAAAAAAGGTGAATAATTGGGTAGCCAGAAAACCAATGTTCCTCGCGCATTAACTTGTCCATAAATTCCCACCTGAAGAAACAAGCATTAGACTGTTGACTACTCTTGTTCCTAAAACACAAGCTACAACAGTAGTCATTGAGTATGGCAACATTTTTTTTTTTTTTTTTTGCAATAACAATAGCTAAAATAAACTACAAACTGATGGCAGGATCTTATATGACACATCTTCAGAAACTAACCATAAACAATTGATAGTGAACACAGGAAAAAGAACTTCAATGGAGAAGAGAGAGACGGAAGCTAAACCAATAATGAGGATAAGCTCCAAGTTCAACTCAGCTTTAACACGCTAACAGAGGCATTCATTGAGTTGTGAATTAACAAAATGATTGAAAATTCCCTTCAGACTTGTTAAAGTTACTCTTTACCTAAACTGCAGAATAACCATGTCTGCTTCCTGACTGAATAAAAACATGGAATAGTAGGGTTCAAGAAGTATCAGTCAATAATATCCTTTCTCAAAACAGGTATTCAACTCTAGTTTCTAAGCCCAAAGGGTCCAAAATTTTTGTATGCATCAAAGGAAAATCAATAAGAAGAGGCAGTAACATTAAGGATATAACATACTCATTGTAAAACAAAGTCTCACCATATTTGAGCCATCTCACTACTTGGAACCTGCTTATACAGTGTTTCATAGAAAATCCTCAGAGGGTCTCTCTGCAATCACGGAATGCCACAAATCATTTCACGGAAGTTGAGAAAATAAAGGCATCTTTAAAGCAAAATTGCACAATCATATTACCTCCTCAGGAGTGTCTCGTTTCTGGCCAGGCAAATCATAGACCTTCTTCTCCCTTTTACCATTAACCTTGTCATTCTGTTTTGTTGGCACAGAAACCTTCTTTGCTTCCACCTTTGGGCTCTTCTTCTTATTCAATTCCTTCAGCTCATACCAATCAATAAAACATGAACAGAGAAACAAAAAGAAAAATCAGCACCCATCACTCAAAAACATTAGCCGTTCAGCTGATCTTGTAACGAAAAAGCTGATAAATCAGAATAAACACCTTAGTATTTTTAGTACTGACACTTCTTTTGGACAGTGGTTGGTCATCATCGTCCTCGTCATCACTAACATCCTTTTCCTTCCTGAATTTTTCTGACCTGGGCTTGGATCGAGACCCTGAAGAACCCTTCCCCTTAATGGGTATGCTAAAGTCTTCATCTTTATCGTCCTCATCCTCTTCTTTCTTGATCTTGGCGTCCTTAGAACGAGATTTAGCCGCTAAAGTTCCAGCATTCGTTGGGTTTTTCTTCCGAGCTTGAAGAATTGAACTCAAGCTCCTATCTTCCGCTTCCTCCTCTTCTTTCACCGCTTCTCTCTTCACAGATTTTGCATCCTCCGACGGCATTTCTCTGGGAAACAAATGGAATCGCCTCGAATATTGAATTGAAAGCTGTGGTGGCGAAATTAAGACCCTTCTTCCAAAAGAGCCCCCTTTGCGGGGTTCCGGAGCTTCCTAGGTTTCGTGGGGTTCATGCGACTTTGGAGGCCCTAATTGATGCTGCTATTCCAATTAAAAGTTGAAACGCGACATTTCTCTATTTTCAGTTTTCAGCCATTTTAAACGGTGCCGTTCTTAGCTAGCTTGAAACCAAAATGGAATTTTTATTCTTATTATTACACAGAATTTTTTTATTAGATTTTTTCCTGAAGGTTTTGTTCATTTTATCTGCTATTAAAAATTTAAAAATCCTCCTTACGATTTTTAATAGTAACACTGGTTAAATAAATGTATCTGCAATGAGTAAGATCATTCACATGTCACCACCACCATCTATTTAATGTTTCCATACAAGGAGATAAGAATATATTCCATTTTCCCCTGGATAAATGCAGTTTAAACAAAAATTTTGGCATCAACCCAATTCAGTGGAAGTGATTCCAAAAGAGGGGTCGGTTCTGGATAGAATCAATACCTCAGAATTTATGCTAAACCAGCCTCTCAAGCTCTTTGAGACACTATTAAATGGGAAAGTGAGACTCTTGCTTATCATGCAAGCAAACAAAGTCCTCCGGTGCTAAGAAAACAGAGGAAATGGGGTGGTTCCTGAGAGAAAGAAGAGGTCCGGCATGGAAACAAGGATGGGCAGAGAACACACTGGCCTCTGTTTCACTACCTCCTTTGCCTTTGCTCGCCATATTCGTGATAATCTTCATCCTTCTTTTTGCTTCAACGTCTGTGACTTATAAGAACCATCTGCAGAACACAGTTGTGAATGTCAAGTTGTTTCTGTTGTTCTTGCCTGTGTTGCTCATATTCATAGCACAGTTTGCCTCAAAGTGTGAAAGTTTTTTCTTTCCAAAGACAAAAGCGCAGTATGGCTCGGATAATCGATCGTGGGACTTGCCTTGGGGAATAGTACTGTTGGTGGCGGTTCTTCTGCTGTTGGTTTCTTACCAATCATCTATTCAGTCAATGTGGTCTCCAATTGTCCGGCGGTTTAATTACTAGAGAGGTAGTTTAAGTAATGTCTGAAGTGAAGTAGTAAGCCTTGACTTAGTGCTTGATGATGAGTAATTATGTTTTGTGCTCGTTAGAAGTTGTTGAATATAAGAAGTTTTCTCTTTTTTGCTGTCAATTATGTAATGGTGTTTCTTCTGCAATTGTGAGCGGCTGAGATAAGGAAGTAAGAAAATAATTGGTTAGCAGCTTGGCTACAGTCGTCTCACAAACCACAGTTAGAATCCAGGCATTGAACCTCTAGCCAAAAAAGATGGAGAAAAAGCTTGCTGTTTTAGCTCCATACTATACCCGTTAAAGAGTAATTACTGATGGAGTTAATGGTTTCGGCTTAAAATTTGATAATCTTAAGCTAGATCTAAACCTCAATAGTTTTTGTTTCGAAATTAAAAGAATTAATTACCAGATTGAAGCAATAGAGGTAGTCTACATATCAAAAAGAAAGCATAATGAACAGAAAAAAATTAGAACAACTAAACAACTTTAAATCAACCAGTGCCAAGCACCCAACACCTAGCACCCATACACTGTTTCTAAACAGTAGAGTCAACTATCAACATCGTCCCCATTCAATAAATCCCAATTAGTAAGCATAATTTTCGAGCAAGATAACTTACATAAACAAAAAAAAATAACTTAGCGCACCCAATTTAAAGTCCGTTTAGTGAAATCCACCCTTGATCTTATGCTTTGTCAATGCTTAATAAGATTGTGTTCCTTCCAATTAGCACACACCACACAGCTGCATCCAATCTTATAAGTATTATAATCTCCTGTCTGAAGATTTTCGCAACTCAGCAGACCAATCCAAGATTCCGTTCCAATCCACCATAAATGTATAAATATTGCAGTAACATTAAAGCTCTTTCCATAGCATATTCGTATAAAAACAATTGAAAAAAAGATTATCCTTAGTTTCCAATTCCCCATCACATAAATAATAATTTCTAGCAACCTTTAAAGATCCCCGTATCCCATCAAGAGTGGCAAGTCGATTGAGAATTGTCAATCATAAAATAAAGGAAGCCTTAGATAAGATCGAGGGAGACCATACTAGTTTGTACCAATTGACCACAGGACTTGCTACTGCAAAAAGCTGCCTACAAGACTTTGTCTGAAATTTGCCAGACTGGTGCACTGACCATACTATACTATCTTCCATGTTCAGGTTAGGCTGGTATGTAGGAAGAAGCTAATTAAAGTGTTGCGAGTTCTTCATGGTAGTCCATTGCCGACCAGCCACTAGCATTATCACTCGAGCATTAGCTGAAAACAATCTTCTAATGTTGACAAAATATGGCTGAAGATGAAGAGGATCTGCGGAAGACCAATTATCAAACCAAAGAGAAGTGCCTAGACCATTACCTACTTGATGGCGTAAGACTTCATTGAGTTTCATCATCACTTGAAGAAGCTGAGAGATAGACCATGTAGCATTTATATGAACCTTGAACTCCCACAAACTCCTGCCTTTTAGGATATAGATGTGCATCCATTGAACCCAAATATTTTTTTTATCCATAAATAACCTTCAAATTCTCTTAGCCATGCAAACTTTCATTGTAATAGGAGTTAAGCCAACACCAAGTCCTCTCTCCTGCTTGGGTTTACAAATATCTTTCTAGCTAACCTTAGCCACCACCACCTTCGAGGGATCCCCGCTCTACAGAAAATTTTGCAAACTTTTATCAATTTCCTTGAGCAACTTCTTAGGAAGAAACAAATGAGATAGCCAATAAACTTGCATACTATTCAGAGTAGAAATGATTAGTTGTGGTCTACCTGCAAAAGATAGCTTCCAATTGCATCAACAACTAATCCGCCTATGGAGCTTGTCCAATATGCCACACAATCAATATATTTCGGTTTTGTAGAGATAACAGGAATACCCAAGTACTAAATAGACAACTCTTTGAGAGCAAGGCCAGCGATTTGAGAGAGAGTAGGACTTATTGTAACTGCCGAATCAGAAACTATCAAGTAACTTTTCTGGTAATTGATGTATAATCCGGACATCTCACTAAGGTTTTCTAAGGCCTCTATGATTAGGAGAAGAGAGTCCTCCTTCACTCCATAGAATAGCTGACGATCATCTGCAAAAGCCAAGTTAACAAGTGCAAGTTTATGGCATTTGGAATGAAAATGAAACTTATTCCCTTCTCGAATTTTACTATGAATTAGTCTCCTCAATACTTCTATGCATATAGTGAAGAGGTAAGGAGACAATGAGTTCCCTTGGCTTAACCCATTCTTAGCACGAAAGAAAGGAGTGGCCTCCCCATTAACAAGAATACTATATAAAGTAGTGGAAACACATTCCATGAGCCATCTAACAAACTGATGAGGTAATCCAAAAGCCTTCAACAAGGCCCCCAAGAAACTCCAATCTACAAAGTCATAAGCTTTATGGATATTAAATGTTTAAGACACAATTCTTGGCTGCTTTGGGGCGTTTATAATCCTTGAAAAGTTCCTAAGTCAGAAGAATGTCATCACTTATGTTCCAACCTCTAATGAATGCTTATTGAGAAGCATAAATGAAAGAACTAAGAACTTCTCGAAGCCTGTTCGCCAAATTTTGGAAATGAGTTTATAAATGGTGGTGCAATATGCAATCGACTAGAATTGAGTCATCTTTAACAGATGAGAAATTTTCGGTATCAGACATATAAATGTTCTATTAAGCTCGTTGAGAAGCCTTCCTGATTGAAAGAAGTCATGCACCGCTGGAAGCACTATGTCCTTCAACCTTACCTAAGAGTGTTAAAAGAAATAGGCATTAAACCCATCTGACCCATGGGCTTTATCCGGGTTCAAAGAGAATAAAGTCTTTTCAATCTCAGTTGGAAGCATAGGAGCCAATAACAACTTTGGTCTTCTGAAATTGTAGAGAATATGATCCTGGTCAACATCCCTTCATTGATTGAGTGTAGAATCTGACTTATTAACAAGTGGAAGAAGTGATTGTAAGCTTCTTACTTAATGGTCGTTTAAGTATCCAATTGTCTGCCAAAGGAGTCAATTATGTGAGTAATCTTGTTCCTGTTTCGACAATGAAGAATAATGTTATGGAAATAAGAGGAATTTTGATCCCCTTCCCTCAAC
>JAOXYD010000006.1:1140791-1151369 GCA_028565735.1 Pinacopodium congolense
AATATCGTTTCGGACAATTTTTTAAAATTATAAATTAGTTCTTGAATTTTATAAAATTTACAAAATGGTCTATAAATATATTATTTTATAATTTTTAAACTTAATTTTAAATTAAAAAAGATAAAAAAAATACAAAATTTTTCTTTTTAATTTTTTAATTTTTTATTTTTTCACTACCAATCAGTATTTACTTGCGGAACGGTATTTAACAGCCATACCGAATTGAAAACGGAATGGAAGCAAACACATTGCCTCACATACACGGTACCATTTTTATTAACATAGAATTCTAACTTAAAAGACAATTGGACAAATTCACCAGCAAAAAGAAAAAGGACAATTTGATAGATTTCCAAAGTTGGTATTTGTATCGGACCTTGTCTTCAATGAATAATTTGAGTTGACTGAGTTTTAAGTCGAAAATTTTATTTGACTGATGGATTCATAATTTTTTGTGGCTATTGTACTAGTTAAAAATTACCATTTTACTCTTTTTTATATTAAATAAAATGTTTATAGAGATAAAATAGTAACTTGAATAATAAATAATTATATAAAATCACCACTGCC
Source organism: Pinacopodium congolense (assembly GCA_028565735.1). Taxonomy (NCBI): domain Eukaryota; kingdom Viridiplantae; phylum Streptophyta; class Magnoliopsida; order Malpighiales; family Erythroxylaceae; genus Pinacopodium; species Pinacopodium congolense. The sequence goes on from JAOXYD010000006.1 coordinate 1,141,362, forward strand.
AACCCATAGTCCTCTCCTTTAAAAAATTTTTTGCCAATGCTACATTTGCATTTCTTCAAATCTAAGCTTAGTTGCAAGCAGTGATAATCTTCACATTGTTCTCTGCATCCTTATTCTGAACTCATGATTTCCAAATTCAACTACAGTACATGATTCCAACTACTGCACTTAGATCTCATCATCAACTACCTGGAAATAAAATTACCTGCCAGCCATTGCCTAATCTAATAATCATGATCATACATAGAGTTCCTGGCAGCCATAAGAGCAGCTCCAATCCCAGACCCATCTTTGGTGTGCTCTATGACTATGTTCTTAGAAATTTCTGAACCTAGAAGCTCTGTAACAGCATCTTCCATGTAAGTTCTGTATTGAGGATAATGCTCGTATAGGCCTCCGTCCATTGCAACCACTGTTCTTTTTCCGAAGATTAGACCTCTGGAATCCGCCTCCATCTTCTGCAAAATCCCAACAATTCCTGCACCAGCTAAGCGGCCACCTCTCTTCACAATTGTGTCACAAATGTCCACTACTGTCTTCCTTGCTTTAAAGCTGGATTCCACCTGAACAGAGAATTGGAATTGGGAAAGACCAGAGTCTGACTGAACATTAGTATTCAATCAAAGAATCTAACATAGCTCATTTTTTTCTATGCCATTTTATGGATCCTATATCCTCTGCAAGGCTGTGTATGAGTCAGTTTCTATAAGATAAATGATTCAGAAAGTTTATTCCAAGTCAATTCCATTGGAGAACAGTGAAGATTACCCCGGCAACTTTGAATAAAATTGATCCAACAGCTTGAAGATCATCAGAGCAGTCCTGCTGCATGGCAGATAGATCCGGGGTCCTGTAATATTATCGGAGATGATTAGCTGGCTTTATTAAGTAACAACAATGCAAAACAAGAAGGATTAAGTATATGAATTGATGAAATTTGTACAAAGATCACTTTATAGAAATGAATTCTCACTGAATAAATCAAGTATTTTTGTTAATATTCCATAGTATGCAAGAGCTCTAAAGAAAGTGAACTCTAGTTTGAGATTGAGGATTGACTAAGCAACAAGAATTCAAGTTCTCATATATGATTGTGTTTGCATAATTCTAATGACATCAATATTGGATGGGACGACCTTACTGATTTTGGATCTGTTGGCCTAATTAGAAATAGATGCATATTTAAAGCAACAGATATCTGATGGAGAAAATGCAGGATCAATTCTCCAGCAGTGACATTCAAATTAATCTAAACAGTATGGGAAAAACAAAAGATAGATCAATACGGGAAGAGCTGTCTTCCAGGAGCCATGCTGATGGCATGGAAGACATCGAAGTTCATTTAGAATTTTCAGTAGTTAGGACTCCAGGAAAACTTACCCAAGTATAAAGGGCATGGATAATTTTTCTGGAATGTATTTTCCAAATAAAGCACTTTCTTCAGCCATATTATGCAGGACTCGTCTTGCAATTTCACCAAGATACATTCCGGAGATTGTCTTCTCAAATATCTGCTCATAAAAAAAGAATCATCATTTTTAGCACCACTAGTACAATATTTATTTACCAACAGAAGCAGCAAAAATCAGATGTTACCTGCTCACCAGGATTGATACTTGCAGCATCCATATCTCTATCAAACACTGTCAAAGGAATACCTTGAGAAAATGCTCCCCATTCTGTATTTATTATCTGAAGCAGAGAAATTTGTACACATCAAGCATTCAAATTAAGAAAGACAAGAACAGAAAAACAGCATTCTTACACACCGTATTTCCAGAACCTGGCTCCGACCCTGGTTGTTTCAGAATAGGATCGATTCGCTCTACATAGCAAGCATTGGTTCCAGTACCCAAAATGACAGCAACCATAACATCATTATCCCAATATCTTGCACCAGCTAAAGTTGCCACAGTATCATTAACCTAATTCACATCAATTGCACAAATTGTTAACTTTATAACCAGACATTCTATGCAGGAGATGCAAATTAGAAACAAGCACAATGCATACCAGAGCCGAAACCCGCATATCTAACCCTTGCCTCTCCATAGCTTCATTCAGACAAGCAACTACATCTCGTCCTGCCTGAAAAAAGCAGGAATTTTCCCATCACTCTACCTGAAGCATGAATTTAGATTTACTTTTGGTACTAATTAGAATGTTGATCTATAAAGTCTTAGGACTTGAATGTAACTAATAACTGGAAGATTATGGCTTGAAAGGAATGGTTCGACCTATACAATTGAAGTTTGCAGAAGTATACAAACCGTTCCAGAGACAGCAAAACCTTTGGTCCACTTGATTAGGATGCCAGAATCAATCGAAGTTTGTCTGACAGGGAAAGAAAAAGTGAATCCAATCTCCCTTTTCCTTCCATGTGGCAAATGAAACATCCCACCCTCATTTTTAGCAAACTCTGCCAATCCAGACGCAATAAAAGCAAAAAGTTCCTACAAAAAGAGAACTCTACAAAGGGTCAACAAAAGTAGTATCCAAGTGCCAATATATTCAATTAAGTATAGTTAGAAAGATCGTTTCCAAAATCCATACACAGACCTCAGAAGTACCAAGCATCAGGTCCTGAGGAATAGACACTTGGTCGAATTCAGTAGCCACAACTCGATCTTCCTTCCCACCTAATTGCACCCTCAAAACCCGAAAATTCGTGCCACCAAGATCCAAAGCATAAAACAATCCTTTCTCATTCCTTAAAAATAAAAAAACATGTAAAACTGCATGTCAGAACTAACATCAAACAGTAAAGCATCCTCTCAAGCCACTAAATAACCAAATTTTAGGTATTAACAGCTACAAAAACTTCATGATCAGAAAGAGAATCACATTAGCAAGTCCGGAAACTAATAACTAAGCATTCATATACCCGCTAGGCAAGCTATCAACATAACTGAGTATCATCTTGAGCTCGCCACCGCCATCAGCGGCCAACCCAGATCGCATATCGGCTGTCATGGAGTCTGCAACGTGGCGCAAAACCGGCAGAGGCGTTGCACACTCCATTTGCAGCTTGGTCAATATGGACCCAGCTGAAACCGGGTTGGATCGCACTGCCATACTCACTTGCCGGGTGCTCCTGCGAGATCGCCAGGGAGAGCACGGCCACAAGGTCGGCGAGGTGGTGGTGGCGACCGACATTGTCGGTAGTGGCTGAGATCGAGGAAGGGAAAGAAAGAGAGTGAAAAGAACTTGTGAGGCCGAGATGAAGACAAAAAGTTTGAAAACATGTTGAACAGTTATGGCTGCTGTTTTCGAGCTTTATTGCCACGGGAAGATTTCAGCAGTTTGGTTACCAAGTGTTTTTTTTTTTCTTAATGAAAATAAAAATAACGAAATAAAGAGCGTAATTATTGACAGTTAGGGTCGTTTAACTAACTTCCCAACTGTTGTATGCATGAAGGAAGTTCATTTTAGGGTTTCAAAAGACTAGTTGTTTTTACAATATGTATAAAATTTGTACAAGCATCTATTACAAAAAAGTCGATTTATAAAAATTCTAATATATTTAGTCTAATTTATAAGTATTAGTTAGTTCATCTTGTCACTTAATTCTAAGCTAAGTTAAATAAATTATTAAATATAATTTACAAATTATTCCATAATAATAACTTGTATCACTTTTTATTTTAAAAATTATCAATTATGAAGTTATGTTATTGTTTATTTATGGGATGAACTTGTTTATCATATTTTGTTAGTTATTTATTTATTTTATTGGAAATAATATCATTTTAAAATTTTAAAATTTTAATATAAAATTGTTTTAAAATTATAAATAGAAAGAAAATTAACGCAGGAGTTATAATAGTTACATAATGTTGTTGACAAGTAAATAATAAATGTTAAAATATAAAAATAAATTATAAAGTGTCCTAGGCATTAACTATTATAGATTTTGTGTATTTTTAAAAAATTAATTAAATTATAATAACGTAACTATAAGAGTATATTTAGTTAAGTTGTGTGATTTAATTTTTTGTTATAATTGTTATATTTTTATTTTTATTTTTTTAATTTTGGTGTAATATTCGTATATTTTTTAATTTATTTTTATATTTTAAAAACTAAAAATCAAACATGACATAAGCTGCTAATCGGCGCCTTCAAGCCATTTATGGATGACCTCATTAATTGATTCAAAGACAAGGGTAATTAGCATTTATTTTATTTTTTGTATTTTTAGTGTGATGGATAAGAGTTACAGGACAAAGTGGGGATCACGGCGGACAAGTCGATGCGGACAGAACCAATCTTGTCTGTTAGTTGGGCCAATCACATTCACCTTCAGATGTTTCACTGTTTTCCCTCTTTTTGGACAGAATCTTATTCGGTTAGGTAATGGGTTCAAGTGGCTGGTATTTAATAGTAGGTTTGACCATAAGCTTTGTATCCTTAAGCGACTGGTCCAATATGGCAAAGCGTAAGAGGCTTTTTTAAAACAAATGAATTCTTGGTTATTTGAATTTTATATAATTAATCTAAATTATATTAAAATAAATAAAAATTTTAAATAAATTTGACAAATTTAAAAAAGTATGTTTTATATTTTAAAATTATCTTTATTAGACTTTTATTTTTTGTTTGCTTTTATAATATAACAATAAATTATATATTATATTACAAATTAATTAGTAACAGTTAATTGGTAACAAATATTGCTGATCAAAGAAGTTGGAAATGGATATGCAGGTTTGCCAATCTTCAATTTTTGCCTCTTTCACTGTACTTATGGGGTGAGATATTATGAGGTGAGATGATATCGTGAGAAATTACAAATCCAAGACCTTTGACACAAATAGACGTCGAGACCTACAAATTAAGGGACACTCTCAAGTAGATAATTTATATAGGGCAGCCGACATTCTCGCTTCCGTTTCGTCTATCCAAATAATCACTTTTTCACAACCCTTATGTGAGGCAACATTAAAATAGGTGATAAAATTACGGAAAAACATAAAAATAAAGGCATCATTTCAAAATTTTTGCCTGGCCAAATTATTATTAGTAATAGTATATTATTAATAATATATTATTCTTGTATATTATATTATTGTTATTTTATATAATATATATATTATAATTAGATTAATCGACAAAGTGGAGTGGATAAGTACTAAAGAGACTCCACTTTGCTATTTTATTATTGTAATATCTCTTTTTCTTTTTATCCTTACATCAAGCCATTAAATCCGTTGATTTGGAGCAACGTGAAGGCTGGTTAAGTCTTCTGGTCATTTTATAGCACCTTTTATGGAAACACGTTCTTTAAGCGTTTGTAGAGTAGGCTGGTTAAGTATATGTTTAATTTTTATTCCCTAATTTTGTGTTCTGGTGATTTTTTACTTGTAGTTTATTATTTGTGTTCTTAAATTTTTTAAAGATGGGTAATAGTTTGTAATTTCAAGGGACTCCTTTCATGCATTTTCATTTGCTTCAAATTGGTATTATGACTATTTAATATATTTGATTAATTTGATAAATTATTTGACTAATTTTCTGTTTGTAAAAATATTATAAAATTTTTTAAAACTATTTTGATATAAATACTACAAGTGACTCCTTTCATGCATTTCATTTGCTTCAAATTGGTATTATGATCATTTAATATATTTGATTAATTTGATAAATTATTTGACTGATTTTCTGTTTGTAAAAATATTTTTAAATTTTTTTAAATTATTTTGATATAAATACTAAAAATAAGAATGTATTGTTGTCATTATTTAATTTTACAAGACTATTATATTACGCGGTATATTAAAAAATACATGCAAATGAATTATCAATTATAGATTTGTTTCAAATACAATTATGAGTAATTCAATTAAATTTCACATTTTAAATGATAATTATCCAAACAAGAGAATTCATTTGTATATGCAAATGAATTCTCCTGATTCCTGAGTTTTTAACAATTATATGGAAGTTTGAAAATAGCCCCTTAGCTCTCGTGTAGTAACGAGGGATATTTTGTCAGTTCACAATATTAAAAGTAGTAAATATAATAAATTTACTTCTCATTAACATATAAGATTGTTATAAAGATTTTAATGGAGAGGCCCAAGTTTGGTTCTTATAAATTGAACAAATTATAAGACTCATAATTTCATAACTTCCTATATGTTAACGGAGAGTTGTTTTTGTCTATTCATAATATTAAGAGTGATGAATGGATGAAAACATCATTTCATAATACCTGAGAAAGCTCTCAAAGTCAATCTCTATAAATCAAGAAAAATACAGTGTCTTGTGGTTAAAAGCCCTTGTAAGTTATAATCCTCCACATGTTAATAAAGATATTTTTGTCTATTCATAATATTAAAAATAGTGAATGAACAATAACATCCTCTCACTAATATATGAGGTGACTATAGAGCTCTTAATAAGGGACGTCCAAGTCGGTCTTTATATATCAAGAAAACTTTGACACTCCCTGATTGATAGCCCCTATAACCTCCATGTCTTAGTGGAGAGTGTTTCTATCTAGTCAAAATATTTAGAGTAGTGAATTGATAAAAACACCCTCTTATTGATACACACAAAGGCTATTAAGTTCTTAATGGAGCCCTAAATCGATCTTTATAAATTGAGAAAACTATAAGACTCTTTAATTAGGAACTCCCATAGCCTTTATGTGACAATAAAAGATGCTTTTATCTATTAATAATATTGAAAGTGGTAAATAGACAAAAGCACTATCTCATTAATATATGAGAGGGTTATGGTGGCCTTAAATTGGTCCCCATAAATCAAGAAAATCATGGGCCCCTAATTAGGAATCTTCGTAATCCCCTATGAGTGAATAGAGAGTGTTTTTATCTATTTATAATGTTGGGAGTGGTGAATCGACAAAAACATCATTTCATTAATACCCAAAGGGGCTATAGGTCTCCCAATAAGGATCCCAAGTTGATCTCTATAAATTGAGAATTTCATCTATAAATGGAGTGTAAATTGACAAAAACATCCTCTTATTAATAAATAAGAGGCTATGGAGGCTCTTAATCGGAGCTACCATGTAAGTCTCTATAAATAAAAAAAACTATGGAGTTTCATGATTGAGAGCCTCCGTAGCCTCTCATGTATTAATGGAGGGTATTTTTAATCTATTCACAATTTTGAAAGTAGTAAATAGACAAAAATATATTCTCATTAATGCATAAGGAGGCTACAAAGGCATTCAACAAAGCCTATAAATCAATCCCTATAAGTAAAAAGAACGATAGAACCTCTTGATTAGGCCCTAACACCCCGTGTGTTTGTAGAGAGACCATTCATAATATTGAGAGTGGTGAATAGATAAAAATATCCTTTCATTAATATATGAGGGGGTTATGAAAGTTCTCAATGGGAGGCCTCTAAATCGATTCTTATAAATCAAGAAAACTACAAAGTCTTCTAATTGGGAGCCCTCATAACTCTAAGTGTGTTAATGTTGGGTATTTTATCTATTCACAATACTGAATATTTTTTCACTAATACATGAGTTGGGAGCCCTGGAGTTAATTCTTGTAAATCAAGAAAACTACGAAGTGCCATAATTAGGAGTCTTGTAACCCTCCTTGTGTTAATGGGAGTGTTTTTTTTTTCCTTTTACAATATTAAAAGTAACAAATGGATAAAAACACCCTTTCATTAATGCATGAAGGGGCTATAAGAGCTCCAAAGGGGGTCTCTTAAGTCAGTCTCTATAATTCGAGAAAACTATAGAATCTCTTTATTAGGAATTCTCGTAACTCCTCATAAATTCATATATAGTGTTTTTATCTATTTACAATACTAAGAGTGGTGAATGGACAAAAACTATCTTTCCTTAATACACAAATCCTTAAATCAATCCTTATAAATAAGAAAAACTACAGAACCCCTTAATTGGAAACCCCTGTAGCCCCCCCATGTGTTGATGGGGGTTATTTTTGTCTTATTTACAATATTAAGAGTAGTGAATGAAAAAAAATTTGAATACATGATTAAGAGTTCCCAAATTGGTCATTGTAAATCGAGAAAATTACAAAGTCCCTCGTTAGGAGTTCTTATAGCCTCCATTTATTAATGAAGATTGTTTTTGTTTATTTACAATATTGAAAGTAGTAAATAGACAAAAAACATCCTCTCTTTAATACAATAGGAGACTATGAAACTTCTAACAAGGACCCTTAAATTAGTCCTTGTGTAAATTCCATTAGTCTTGCTTAATCTCAAATTATTGAGTTGGGAAATTTGGTTCATTAGAAGTTGTTGCATTATCCTTTAATAGTTGATTTAAATTGATTGAGGGGTATTATTTAAAAATTGTAAGCGTTTAAATATTAAGCTAGAATTTTTGGAACTTTTTAAAGATTTGTATATAGACGGGGAAAAAGGATAATTTAATTGTAACTGTATTTGAATTTGATAAAATTTTTAAGTTTTATTGAAAAAAAAAAGTTAAAATGCATCTAATTTAAATTATCTATTCACAATTCTTGATTTTAAGCCATTGCCTCATTAAATGACTTATTTTTTAAGTTATTGACTCATCAAAATTATCTAGTGTGAATTCTTTATAAAGAAATTTGTTAATTTGGAAATGTATTTACCCTTTCAACAACTTTATAGGAAGAAGAAAAGTCACAAGTATCCACCTTTTTTTCTCTTCCCTCTCACACATTATGCACATCAACTATTACTTTAGGAGTTCAAAAGATAAATCTAAAGAATCTAGCTACATAGCATGGTTATTAGTAATCCTTATGAGAAAACATTTACAATGCCCTCTACATTCTAATAGATAATTTAAAATGTATGAGCATTCTTAGATATTTTTAAATATTTTTTTCGTATGACGGTCATTGATAAAGGCTACCATTTTTTTTTTAAACCCACAAAATTTCCAAAGGTAGGGCCTTGAGTTCATAGGCCTAAAGTTAGAGAGTCCCTTTCTCCCGCCAACTTAAACACCGAATATAAACACACCTACTCTGCTTCACATTCAACTATACAAAACAGAATTCCAGTGAAGTGGACGCAAAGAAACGAAGCTCCCAAAGAGAGATATTTGTTATGTTCCCTTAAGCACAGGGAATAAACCACTTCATAACAACTTGCAACTACCTCTCCATCATCAAATCACATTAAAAGGACATCCTTGTTTGCTGTCGACAACTCTCACTCTCAATCCATATCTCCCAACATCTCTTTCTCCATTTCAAAGTAATCGGACATGGAACATGAAGAAATAGCTATAGCACTCAAAAGGGCAGAGATTGATACCAACCCGCCATTTCGTTCTGTTAAAGAAGCCGTCACATTGTTCGGAGAGAAAGTCTTGGCTGGGGAGCTCTATGCCAAAAAACTCAAAAAGGTGATTTGCCCGAGTCATAATTCGCTCACTTATAAGATTTCAATCGTAATTATCTGTAATCGTAATATAGTCTTGGGTTATTTGGTTCAGCTTTACATTTACATTTTTTGTTTTTGTTTTTATGCATTTTCTTTAATTTTAATATATTTTTTCAATTTATATATTGTACTAATGTATTGTTACTAAAACATAAATTAAAAACTAAAATAAAAAGCATTATCAAACATACAATTTGTAATTCATAATTGAAAATCCTACTTGCTTACAAGGTTTAATACCGATCTTTCTTCATTTCATATTCATTCATTTTACATTAATCTGCAATTTAAAACTTTATAGTTCATTTGATATTGTCATTGGTTATAATTTTTTATTATAGTCTTTATATTTTTGTATTGATTTTAGTGTATTTTTTAATTTTTTCTGTAGGGGGGACTCAGGCTTCTCAGACTCTGACTCCTACCTCTGCTTTTTATTAATCTCGATTGAAAGAATCTCCTTCGGCTTTGCTAAGTCACTAAAAGAGACTCTCTTTCTCTGATTATTGATACAAGAATTAGGAAATGTGGAACTTTTTCTCTTCTTTCAAACCGTCGGCTTCTATTCTATAAAGAGAAAGCGCTTTGTCGAATGACGTAAGATGATGC
>JAOXYD010000006.1:1151469-1163421 GCA_028565735.1 Pinacopodium congolense
AAGTATTTTCTTGGATGCTTCGAGAGAGCCAAAAACCTCCACATTTTGTATAAGTAAGAAAGGAAAAAAGTTTTTATGAATATTAATTTACATTCTTATCCTTAAAAAATAGTGAAATACCTGTTTTATCTTTAAGGGTCACGAAAGACTGCCAGCCCAAAATCAGGTAGTCGGATTAAATATATAGAGGCAATTGACTGTCTGGTGCCAATGAGAATCTTCCAAAACTTACTTGCCAAGCAAAACGTGTTTCACATGTCCGCAGCAGTAGCAAATGCTTTGTGTTAATTTACTTCCAAATTCTAACAAACCAAAAAAAAATTGTATATAGCTGATTAATAATTTTAATGCTTCTTTTGCTTTCGAATTAGTCCGCCTAATTTGTATAACTTTATAGACTTGTTTCGGGCATCTATCAATTTAGAGTATGTATGGTATAGATTTTTTAAAAAGTTTTGATTTTTTTTAATACTAAAAAAATAACATAAAAATTAAAAAAGAAAATACACTAATACAGTATAACAATCGAAAGAAAGTACAAAAATTAAAAATAACATAAAAAAATTATAACTTAAAACTACAACCAACAACAATATCTAATGACTTAAGATTCGATCATTTAGAGTCAAATACTCCTTTTTTTCATAAGAAGTCAATATATTTAAGTATCATAGATAATAAGGAAAATATTCCCTTTTTAAATTAATCCCACCCGGAATTGAACTTTTTCGTTTAGCAAGTAACTAATAACTTTTTCGTTGTATAATAATATATATAATTATTCATAAAAAAGGACAAAAACAAGTTTATTTGATTCCAAGAGCTCGATACAAACTATTTAATTGAATTTCTTTCTAAATGTAAATATATATAATTATTGCGTATATGCTAAGATTTATGGTCATTTGATATTATTATTAGTTGTTATTTTTAGTTATAGTTTATTAGTATTTGTATTAATTTTTGTGTATTATTCTCCATTTTTGTGCTGTTTTCTTTGTACTATATTAGTGAATTATTTTTTTTAATTTCTGTACTATTTTTCTTAATTTTTATATTTTAAAAAATAAGAAATTAAAACCAAAAAATCAAACCCACACCAAACATCCTCTTAGTCAATGCCATTTTAAATAAAAATTATAACTTTTCAACTTTAAAAAATCCGATTAATTTATTGCCAACCCTCACTTTTTCTTCTCATTAAATACTATTTCCTGAATTGGTGCCTTTCTCTTCCTCTACGTTATTAATTTATTGCCAACCTTCACTTTTTCTCCTCTTTAATTCAATGGAACAACTCTTCAAAAGCCATCACAGCCTTACATCAAAGCTATCATTTCCATTTTAAACTACTCCAAAACACTATAATAATAAACCTCAAATTCATGTGAGCCACACAATATTATATAAACATACATGGCTGGCCACATGATGCCACCTTCTCTTAACAAATGCTAAATGTTTTTACTAATATTATTGTACCAAATCCAAAAATTAAAAAAAGAGATAGCATCATCTTTTTTCCCATGATGGGTCCATTGAAGAGATTTTTGTTTGGTCCCTTTTTTGCTTTAAAATTATTATAAGATCATAAACAAGAATTAAAAATTCTCTATCTTTTTTTTTATTAATAATCTCAGCACTTTTATTTGCTCTCTCCAGCTAGCATAAGTGAATGGGGTGACACCCTTCACATAATTCTTTTCTTTTCCTTTTGGTGCAGTCACATAGTTGCTTGTTGCTTGATTTCGCAATGGTTAATGTCATATCTAATCTTTTATTTTTAGGGGTCGTTATTCATTGTGGTTTTTAATTGTGGTGTTTGTATTTTTTTATTAATTTTTATGTATTATTTTTAAATTATGTGCCTTTTTTTTCGCTGTATTAATATGTTATTTTTTTAGTTTTTATACTGATTTTTTTAATTTTTATATTAAAAAAAACAAGAAACTAAAACCAAAGAAAAAAGCTATACAAAACAGGTCTTAGTTTACAAGGTTTATACTGATCTCTCTTAATTTCCTATTCATTTTTTTAATGATTTTACACTACAAGTTCAGCTTGATCAGAAGTTACCTAGTTGTTATGTTTCTTTGTATGTTCTTTGTGAATAACAAGGTTGTCCATCATGCAAGCATACATCTGTGTCTGTTCCATATGATTGCTTGCAACAAAGGTTTCCCTTTTCTAATTGAGCTATGGGGCGGTGTGTCTCAGATTTTGGCTTCTTTTTCTCATGTAGTGAGATAAAAGTTAACTCTAATTTATTCACTGTTACAATATTAAAATAAGTAGAATGTAAAGCTTCATGTTACATGCCTTCTCTCTCACACACTAAAGGGACTTGGGGAATTTGGTTATTGAGGTAAGCAAGCATCTTCTCGTAAGATTTTAATAAAAACTACATTATACATTTGAATAGTTATGTCAGATTATCAAAAATAAACTAAAATTTAAAAATATATTAAAATATATTAAAATAAACGTGATCAAGGTGTCACGATTCTTTTAACTTATGACTTTTTAAGATATTTACATAGATTATTTACCTTTTTTAAAGATTAAAAATCAAAAAAGAAAATTTAATATTCTTTTAAAGATTATAACCACTTATTTAAATATATAACGATTGTTTCTAATTTATTTATCATAAATTAGGAATATATCATTAAAATTTTTACACATATGGTAATATATATTTAATTAGATAATTTATATCTATTGACTCAAATTTTTGTTAGATTATTTTTAATATTAGATCAAATCTTATAATAGTCTATTACATATATATATATATATCCATCAAAATTTTTAATTCCTCAGTAATTGGCCGAACAATTCCTTGAACTACTATGAATTTTCAGTTTCCAAAGTTAGGTGCAATTTGTGCATGCAATGTCTGAAAATGCTGGCACTTACTTATTCTTACTTAGATTAATGTCGAAGAATCTGAAAATGGGCAGTCTCAGTCCGAGCTTGGGATCATTACAACTGAGCTAGAGGAGACAAAACAAAGCCTGGAGAAGGCAAAGGAAGAAAGTCTGGAAATGGCAAGTAGCCTTTCTTCTCTAAAAGAAGAGCTTCAAAGAACACAGCGAGAGCTCCAAAAACTGAAGGAACATGAAATTGAAAAGCGAGAGCCTACTATTACCACTACAACTACTACTCAAGACGTGAAAGTTGTGGAAGGGTCAACAAATTTTGAAGTGAAGAAGCACATAACTAGCCACCAACAAGAAGGGTCTGAAATTGAATTCCAAAGGAAGAGATATGTAACTTTTGCGAACCCTCCTTCACTAGCTCCGTTCGTGGTTCCACAGGGAGTTGAAGCACTTGAGAGAAACCCTTCTCTTAGAAAGAAGAATAAGAAGATATTAATTCCTCTTTTAGGAGGGATTTTCTCCAAAAAGAAAGGTGGTCAATTCGCTTCACCAAGAGAAGCATGAGGATGAGTGTGATTTTCACGACTTCCACACGTTTTTTAGTTCCTTTTGATCAATAATCTGATGAACCATCAAATATAAGAGAGGGTCATAGAGAAGAGTCTTCCTCTTTTCGTCGTGGTCACTTGGTTATAGATGAAGTTAGCATTTTAAGAAGAAAGAAAAGTTTGGTCTCTTCATGTACTAAGATAAGTGAGATTGTTAAGAATCTTCCATATATTCACTAAAAGCACGTTTGGTATTATTTTTCGTTTTTATTTTAAAATATTATTTTTATATATGTGAATTAATTTTTGTATTTTTTTAATTTTTATATTATATTAATATGTTATTTTTTATTTCTATACTGTTTTTATTGATTTCTATATTTAGAAAAAATAAAAAACAAAAACAAAAAACGAAAGTGATAGCAAACATGGCTTAAATTAGGACTAACAATGGATTGAGTCAAGTCTTTTAAGGTCCAAATCCATTTTTTTTTTTAAGTCTAAGTTTGATAGGGTGGAATATTTTAATAAAATTTGATTTGTTTGCTATAATTTGTAAATTTAAAAAAAGTATGTCAAATCCAAACTTGAACTTAGAGTTTGATTAAATCAAATTTGAGCATTAGATTCCATTTGAACTGGTCTATATCCAAGCTAAAATTTTCATTCCTACATTAAAAAAACTTTTAAGAAAATGTAATTATCCTGAATTTGAGTTTTAGTTTTTTTATTTGTTTGTTAATATAAAAATTGCAGTAAATACTATAGAAATCAAAAAATAATACACAAATACAATACAAATACACAAAAATCAATAAAAATATACAAAATAAAAATAAAAAATTTGAACCATACGATCTCTTAATTATTAACTTGTGTCCGATTGGGCCTAACAATCAAGATCTATAGTTTCAATCTGATCCACATGACACAGAAATGAGAACATCAATCACTTTTGGGTCTCCCTTCAAATTAACTTATCTGCCTAAACAGTAGTCTACCAAGCAAATTACAGATTTATGCTCAAAAAAGGTTTTTCTTGTAGTGGTTATTAGTAGATACTACGACTAATATTATTCAAAAGAAAAACATTTTATGGCTGACAGCACCTTATAAAATGACCTATGTACCTTTACATCCCTAAATACTATATCATAATACTCAAAGGATATATGAATTATTTCATGGGTTAGCCACCTAGCCGTGTTCTTATTTAAAATATACTTTTTTTTTAGTAAATAAAGAGATAGTTTAGTGGTGCAACACATAAACTTCCTAGGAAATCACTTATCCCATTACTACTTTCAATCAATTAAGTTTAGGAAATATTTAGTTAAATTATGGATTGTGATTTTTTGTTATAGTTGTTGTATTTTATTTTTCGATTTCTGTATTATGTTTTTTTTAATTTATGTATTTTAAAAAACGGGAAATCAAAACCAAAAATCAAAACTTATATAAACATGCCTTAACTTCGAAATTTTGATGGAATTCAGTACATTAATATTGTATGATTTGGTACATTAGTCCTTTTTTAAAAATATTTTTATACAGTTTAAATTATTTGGGGATAGATATATATAAACAAAAAAAGATGATATTACTTGGAAGTGAGCGTTACCAAACATTTCCCTCACCCTCAGTAGGATTTGGTGATTACATGTCTACAAAACAGATTCAGAGCAGTTGATATGAAATATGAATATACATGCAAGAAGGTGATTAGAAACAAAAAGAGAACTCACGACATATTTGAGTTTATTGTAATCGAAGCAAGATTGAAAAAAAAAAGAAAAAAAAAAAAAGAAGGGTTCGAGAACCTTGCAACAATGAGAACTGTGGACGAATTTACGAACCAAATTCAGACAAAAACATCAGATTTTCGACCATCCAAAACCACCCCCTCCTCCTGCGAAGACTTGTTGAAGAACTCAATGCAATCAGCAATGGCCTCGTTGTAGTGCGTGTGGGAGGAGTAATAAGAGCTGCATGAAGTCTTGGGTGGATCAAATCTCTCGCAGTTCCTTTGTTTTGAGGTCCCCGAAGAGTTATGAGACGGCAAAGAGAATAAGAGTCCCATGAGAATTTTGCGAAAGCGATTGAAGAGCTTCATTCCTGAGAAGGAAGAGAAACAGGTAGCTTCAGGAGGAGCTTGAAGGGTAATATTATTATTATTATTATTATTAATGGAGTCGCAGTCTTTTATTTGTATCACAAAGTTCTCTCTTTGGAGCCTGTGCATTCTTGCTTATCTCTCGGGTTGGCAGGTTATAAGGCTCCTCTGGAAGTGTAAATGTTATCATGCATGTCGTTGGGTTGCCACTGAGGGAGAATATATAAAAAAGGAGCTAAGGGTTTTAAAAGGGAGGGTTTATTCTATTTGGGAAGACTCGACAGAGAATATTGCAGAAGGGAAAAAGGGCATGTGCCCAAATGATTTGTCTGGGGTTTGTTTGTCTTCTCAAAGTTGATTTTTTAAGTGGGAATTAAGTTAGACCGACAAATATCAGATAAATTAAGAGTTAGTTTTAGTTTAATTATTTTATTTTCCTTCTTATTTTTATTTTTTAAAATACAAAAATTAAGACGTTGTTTCAATATTTTTTTTGGTGTTTTAATTCATTTTTATATTTTAATTAATTTTTTAGTAATATTTTTATTAATTTTTGTATTTAAAAAATAAAAAAAAAAAGAAAAAGAAAACAACACTAAAATAAAATATTCCACGTGTATTACTTCTCATTTTTGTTTGTAATTTTTATTTTTGTGTATCTATATTAGTTTTTATATTATTTTTATTAATTTTTGTGTTATTTTTTAGTTTTTATACTGTATTAATATGTTTTCTTTTTTTGTTTTTATACTATTTTTATACTATTTTTATATTTTAAAAAATAAGAAATGAAAACAAAAAAAATGGAAGTATAAACAAACAAGGTTGAATTTAGGTCATTTGTTAGTCAAATGATTTATTTGAAATACGAAATAATCCATTAGTTTACTTAATATACACTTGAAAAGTATTAATTATTAATTTTATTTTTGTATGTCAGATTTTTTTAATAAAAAAGGTCGATTTTCTATTAGGGTTAATTTATTGTCTTCCATTAATCTAAAGAAGAGTAGGCATCTTAGAAGAAAAAAAAAAAACTTCAAGCCACTTTCTATTTAAATTGATCCTGAACGTGCCTACAAGTTTATTAATGCAATTTCTTTCCTTTTTTGTTACATTAAAATATACTTAACGACAAACTAATGTTTTTAAATACTATACTAGTATCGGTACCGAATTTGTTTTAAAAATGATACTATACCGGTACCAGTCAATATTAATACTGTTTTAGATAATTTTTTAAAATTATAAATTAATCTTTTAATTTTATAAAATTTATAAAATAATCTATAAATGTATTATATTATATAGTTTTTAGCTTAATTTTAAATCTAAAAAGGTTAAAATACAAAATTTTTTTAAAAAATTTTTAAAAAAATTTTAAAATTTTTTCGATACCAACCGATATTTGAATCCAATATGAAATTGACTAATTTCACACCGGATTCAGGCTAATACTGTCGGTACCTGTACAAAATTTAAAACCATGCAACAAACCCCATTTTTGGAAGACATATTTACCATTAGATATGATGATTTTATTTGAGAAATTTCAAAAAGAAGCTTCCCAATATCGATGAATATCGATTCATTGAAAACTTGTGTTGAATTTAAATTTGAATTCGGCCACATTAATGCAAGTTACTTTAAATGCGTCACATGATCTGCTAATTTTTAGGGAAAAAAAATTTGGTTCGCCTTAATGCTGTTGAAAATTGAGAAAAAATCTAAACCACAAAAACATTGAAATTGGATAAGAACTTATATTATTTTTTGTTTAATAAGGATTTATCTTATCCCACATTTATGGATATTATAGATATTTATGATAATTGATGAATTTCTTAACAAACGTTCTTCGTGCCATAAATCAGACAACTTTTGTTACCAACGGTATTAAATTGAAGTACCTTAATACATATTCTTATAGGCCTGTAATTTAATGAAGCCTTCAGTAATAAATAAGAAAAACCATGATTTGTTAATTGATTAGCATAGAGAAGAAAAGCTGAATTTGTGATTGCACGACCAATCCTAGAACATCTAATGCTTATTGTATTTCTAAGCAAGTAAACTGTATGTGGTCCAAACCCCAGGAAAGATCTAAATATTGGCTTTATTTTGTACTTTGTACATTACCCATTTCTTCATCCAATAGGCTTCTCCTCTTGTACAAAGAACCCGACCAAATAGTTTAATAAATAATTGATTTAAAATTTTATTTTTTAGAGATTCTCAAAAAGTTCCTCCTAATTATTTGAATAATGAAAAAAAAAGACTTTGCTTTTTTTACAAACCAACATGTAAATTTATTATATAATAGAACTAGGGAGTCCTCCAAGTGTGGTCCCCTTGGCCCTGGAGGAAAAAATGTAATTTAGCAATATTAATCCTGAAAATTACTATTATATCATTGTATAATTTTTAAAATTATTATTATATTATTTTAAAGTTTATAATTTAGATTTTATAATTTAGGATTTTTAAATTTAAAGTTTTTAAATTTAAAATTTTAAGATTTAGGATTTTAATATTTTAGAGTTTAGGTCAGAATTTAAAATTTTTAAATTAAGTAAAAAATATGTAGTCTCCTCCTTTATTATAATAAATTAAATCAACCAAAACATTAAGAAGAAAAAAAAAAGATAGAAGGGAAATAGTTACATTTGAGAAGTGTATATAAAATTGGAAGAAGCAAACTAGAGGGGTAATGATGAGATTATTGGGAAGAGTTAAGATGATATGATTAGGAGTGCAGGGGCTGAGATAATGATATTGTAAGACAACCATAATTGTGTCTCTTACCTTTATTTCTAAACTAAAAGATAGAATAATTATGTGGTCAGGGGTTGAACCACCTACTCTTAGTGAATTTTTAATCAAAGAGTAATGATAGGTTTAATATGATAAACGTCTCTTTTTAAGGTTAGAAACTGGGCCAGTTTATAAGTGTTGAGGGGTAGGGATTTAGGGCTCAATCTCACGGATTAGCAAAGGAAATTACTTAATGATTTGGCCCAAAAGAAAGGATTAGTAACGATAAATTTAGTTTATGTTTGATATTATTGTTAATTTTGTTTTATATATTTTTAAATATATTTTTAATTTTTGTGTTTTTTGTTTCTGTATTATATTAGTTTATTGTTTTTAAAAATTTTTGCAATGTTTTTTTTTCTGTTTTTGTATTTAAAAAAACAAAAAAAAATTGATACAAAAGAACTAGCTTTTCGTTTTTATTTTTTATTTTTATTTATTTTTATGTTTTTTATTTTGTATTGTTTTTTTCCATTTTATATTTTATTTTTATATTATTTTCTTTTAATTTTGTATTTTTTTTTATTTTTGTGTTTAAAAAACAAAAATAGAAAACAAGAATCACAAATAGAACTAATTAATTAAGCACTAAATAATTAATTTTTAAGTCATTAAATCATCAAGTACTTTATTTAAATTATATATTTAATGTATTAATATATCTATCAAACAAATTATTCAATGTGCATTTATGGTTGTGGATTTCATGATTAACATATGTAACGTGTAAAATTATTTTTTAGATAGTTTGTATTATAATTATTAGTTTGTATTATTCTTAATTAAATTATAAAATTAGAAGATAAGGATCCATTATAATGCATTCTCATTACTATTTCTTTCTCACTCAAAAATTTTTGTTAAGCCTATATCTTTTAAAATTATCATTTAAGATTTAAGGCTCGATATACAAAGCTTTATTGTTAGATTTTTTCCTCTTAAATTTATTTTTATAATGAAAAGATCAATCATCATGATTATTTAGATATTCCTTTTTTTATTGTGATAAATAATTGATAATACAAAAGATGAATTAAATCAAGAGATCGATAATTGAATGTCATAGTAGATTATAAATAATGTGATAAGAAATCCTACAATGAATCTCTTGGTGACGCTACATTATAAATTGAATTGTCATTATTGACATCGGGAAACTCTATAAATTATTTTTATATAACATAGTTTTCATCTACTAAGTCTTCGCCACCATATGTGAATTTGAGTCATAATGGTGGAGAGAGTCACCCTCCAACTCTAAATTATTGATTAGTTCAACAAACCAACATTAATGAATTCGACAAATCACATCTCTCTCGTGGAAAGTTATAATCAAAATTTAATGGACTCAACTACTTAATCCTTATGTTTTAAAAAATATATATAATATTTCTTATATGTCACCATAAAATTAAAGATATATAAAATTATTTTAAACATTGTTCTTTATGATAATTAGTGATATCTATTACATTGCTACCAAATATTTCTCAAACTTAATTCACCTTATAACTATAAAGAAATGTTATTTCACGTAAAATTGAATTTACATGTAATATATATATATATATATAAGGGTAGGAGTTAAATTAATGCTTTAATCGTAGGAGATTTTTCTTTTATTTCTACTTACTTCACTCAGATTTGAATGACATTAGCCAACGTTTATTTTATTATCATGTCAACTCTTGCTACTATCCGCATGCAAATCTCAGTTAATCATCTTATCTAAGCAAATATTATAATTGTTTTGGTAGCGAAAGATTTTTATATGTCTTTTAAATAAATAATTTATATGTAAGTTAAAAGGTTTGATTATATGATATTTTACTGATCATTTTTTATAATCATCTTGATTAAAACAAATAAAAATAATTAAAAAATAATTAAAAAAACTTTTATCTTATATAAAAATAGTCATAAAAAGTTATTAATAAAATACAATATAATTTTTTTTCAATTTAAAAATTTAATATTTAGCCCAATTGTTCTTTATCCCTTCATTGAAATTCTAAAAAGGAAGTCACTTTTAAAAATAATTCAAATAATTTTTTTTATAATAATAAAATGTGTTCACAATTTTTTAAGTATGCAACAAATAAATTTCTGGTATACATAAACCTGCAAAATATGTATTAAAAAAATGTTTGATAACTCAATAATTTTAAAAACAACCACTCTTAGAAAATCTTAAATAAATAAAGAAACTGCAATTAAGATTCCAGGCAGCGGCGATCTGATTTAGGTACTGTATTCCACAACTACTGGATATTATTCTAACCAATTCTGATTACCATGTCTTAATTTAATGATTTTTTGTTAAATGAGTCTATAATCCTTTTGCCTAGACTTGTTGTAAATATCATAAAAAATGTGTTTAATATATTTATATATCTTAAATTATTATTAATATATAAAAATATTTTATATTTTTTCTAAATAATAATGAATTTGCATGTGGTCATCACTGGACGGGTGTCAATTACAAGATGCTCACCGTACCAATTCCGATTGGTCAAGCTCAAAATTACTCTTTCAACCTCCCCCACGTACGATTATTCCGGTGTAACTTTACGTTGCCCTCAAAATTCAGACAAAACTCCCTTGATGAAATTTGATTAAAAATTTTATTCGTTATAAAAATTTGTTATTATTATAAATTAATAAAATAGGATAGTGATGTATTACAAATTTTAAACTTGATGCAAGATATCTATCAAATTAATTTAATAAATTTTATTATATAACAAAATATATTAGAGTCTGTTTAATTATTTTTATTGATTGAAGTAATAATTTTTATTAAATTAAATTAAAAAATACTTTAAATTTGTAATACTACAACATATGGTTTAAAATACTTATAAATCAATAAAAATATTACCCAAATAATTAAAATCATAGTGAACATTTGTATTTTTTCATAGAATTTAATTCAAATTAAAGGTGTAAATGAAAGAGATGGACTATGATAATACAATTTTGGACATTTGAGTGTTGAAACTTAAGCATCTCATATCACGACGACACTTCAACGTCGTCGTCTTCTCAACCTCCCCTCATAAAAGTTGCGGTGCCTTCTCTTCAAGTTGCTTTGGTATTTTTCACACGACCAACCAATTATTTAATGTTTAAATGAGAACGGACTTCACAAAGGATTTGGATTGATCTATTTGCTCGTATAAGCCGTACGTTTTTGCTGTAAATCAGTTGACGGTATAATAGTTATTCAGTAAGTAATTTTTTCAGTTTTTTTTATTGAATAATTAATTTTTAAAAATTTTAAATTAGTGAATAATGTTTAAATAATTTTTTTACTTAAAGTAAAAACGTTACTTTTATTAAGTTCATGTTAATGTAACAAACGGATTTTGCCACATCAACATCTATATGGTAAAAGTAATGTTGTAAAAATCGGACCGGATATCGAACCGGTAAGGGAAGGGATTAAAGGTTTAAAGGTTCAACTGGTATAAAACTGTTATAAAATCAATATTGAACTGGTGTAAAATAATAAGATGTATAAATTATTAATCTATTTTTTGTTAATTTTTTACTAAATTATAATATAAAAAATATATTATATTAAAATTTT
>JAOXYD010000006.1:1171158-1191358 GCA_028565735.1 Pinacopodium congolense
ATTAATTTAGAATTTCCTAGATAATTGTAATCTAATTAATCTAGTAATTAACTTAAGAATTCCATTCATTTTTCCCCGTGAGTTCGACACTCAGAGTCTGAAAATTACTCCACTTTATTATTTGTTCAATAGGTGCACTTGCCTTTCGTCACGTTGGTTCTCGCTTAATCTCATTTTGGTTTTTAAAGTAAAATCGGTTTAAAGAGCTCCCATTTTTAATCATTCAACCAACAAAAAATAGAGGAACAATGTAAACAATAACAAAAAACTAAGGAGATTCCAATAGAAATGTTGTTACTACCCACTTCCATGGAAAGCTCCACTCCCTTTGAAACATTTGTTGCCATCTCCAATAAGGAGAGCTTCAAGCTCTTTCAAAAAAATTATTTTTGCTCCAATAGTCACTTAGTAGAAAGCTCCTCCTTTTTGTAAGGATGTATATTTGGCTAAAGATTCCATAAGCGATTCTATCTCTCTTTATAAGGATATATTTTCATTTTCTATTTTTTGCATACCATCCTTATCTTCACTCTTTGATTCTAATTCATGTCTAAGTTTCTCATTTTTGTAATTTACATTCATTTAATAATTGCAAAGTTTTTCTATATTTTATAGACAGTTTTTTCTTTTCTTAGTCAAAACTTCTAAGTACTAAGTATTCTACTAAACATTCATCATCACTATGAGAAGTAGAGTAAGAAGGTACCTCATAACTTGTCATAAAGCATATTTTTTACACTTCTTCTTCACTTGCAAACTTGCTAGTGTCATCCTATAGAGCTTTTAGTGCCTTCTTCGTTTTCTTGCTTTCCTTCTTTACCTTTTTGTCACTTTCTTGAAAGAGTGAGCATTGTGACTTTATATGACATGTTTCATTACATTCAAAACAAGTAAGGTTATTTAACTTATTTTTAGAATAGATCTTACTTTTTAGAATAGAACTCACCTTCTTTGGAGTTCCTTCTTTGTGTTGAAAGAACTTTGAATCTCCTTGTGAATAATGTTATATCTTCATCGTTGCTTCTACTTATGGTGGCTTCATCATCACTATACTCCTCCCTTAATGCTTAAATTCCATGTTCTTCTTTCTTTAGAGGTCTCGTCTTCTTGTATTTCTTTTAAACTTATCTCATAGGTCAACAGAATCTAATTAGTTCTTCGAGGGGGAGGACATTTATATCCTTAACTTCTTGGATGACTATCATTTTGGATTCTTACGCCTTTGGTAACGATGAAAGTATCTTTCTTACAAGTTCAACAGTAGTGTAGGTCTTACCTAGACCTTTGAGGATATTTATAATATTAATTAATCTAGCATACATAGAGGACATGCTTTCATCACGCATCATGTGGAAGGGTTCGTATTAATAAGTCAATATGATAACCTTACTTTCCTTAACTTAATCTATTCTTTCATAGGTCACTTCTAGAGTATGCCAAATTTCATAGATGATTTCACACATAAATACTCTATTGAATTAATTTCTACTTAAAGTATAATATAGGATATATCTAGCTTTATTTTTCAAAGACACTAATTTTTTATCATTGTTATCCCACTCATCCTCAGATTTTGATATCTTCGACTTTCTATAATTTTTGTAAGCATGGTGGTTTCTTAGGAAATTATTTATCATAATTTAACAATATTAACCTTTAGGAAACATCTCATCCTAGTCTTTTAATATAAGAAATCATTTTCATCAAAATATAAAGTTGTACTAGTGTTTTGGCCTTCTATACTATCAGATGGGACAAAAGTGTTCATATGTACCATATTACGATCTTGTCTCACTAACTTGTTAAAATTAAGCCTATATGAGATACAACACTCATATCACTTGTTGGTCCCTATATGGAATTTAAAAAGATTTAGGTGAATTAGATTCTTTAAATTTTCTAAGTCTTCTCAAATCTAAAACTATTCTCTTAACAAAAATGCAAAAAAATAAAAAATTCAACAAATAATATATAGTATAAATTAAAATTAAACTAAATTGACAAGTAAAAGAGATACGGTAAGAGGGTCACAAATTAATTCACAATGGTTAAATGTCTAATTCCACACCTACGTCATAGTTCGCTATCAATAATGTTACTTGTATAACAACTCCTTCCTTTTTCAAAGGCTCTATTATACCCTTTACAATTATTCAATCTCACAATTAACACTTCCTCAAAAATACACTTTCAAGAGTTTCTCACTTAATCCACACACAGTATTTAAAGAGGGCTTTTAACTATACTATACCATATGTATCAAAACACATTAAAAATACCACCAAACTTCACAAATAGACACTCTAAATGACTCAAATCATTTTCTTTTGTGTTTCTTCATACTTAAATGCCTTACACCTACCCTAGTGCACCTATTTATAATGAAAATTAGGCCAACTAGTCATTTATAGTTGTTACATGTCATTAAAAAACATTTATTTCATTTTACCATTGAGAAAAATAGAAATCACACATTATTCAATCAATTCACGCATAATGGTTGAATAATACTATGCAAAACTAGATTTTAACATAATTTAATACATTCAAACACATTCAAATTATCCCAAAACAATTGCCAACACTTTAAACACATTCTTTATCACATACACTCATCAATAATTTCCCCAAAAACATTTTATGTATCAAGATAATCATTTTAAAATCATTCTCCATATAATTCCTCTTGATTATGCAACATATATGGATGAACTTTAAATAAGACATAATATACATGATTTGAACCTTTTAAAACACTATAAGAAGATAATTAATATCACATCAAAAATTAGAATGTGAAATCTATTCAAATTACTATCTTAATCTTTAAGCTTATATCTTTTCCACTTGTTTATTATGTATTCCATCTAACCTCTAAGATCTAAAACATATCTCTTTAAATCTATCTTTTTAAAACATTAAACATAATAACCACATTATTAGCATGATGGCTTTATCATCATCAAAATAAAGGAGGAACCTTCCTCGGTTTAAAATGGATTTTATATTATTGAGATTGAGATGAAATTAAGTTACTCTCTACCCTTTTTAAGTAAAATTACTGTGGGCTCCTCTTCACCATTTGTAAGAAGATTTGAAAAAGGTTTCTCTTTAACTTTATAAAAAAAGATTGGTTTTAAGGGATTCCTCTTCATCTAAAAAAGATTGATTTTAGTGAAATTTTCAAAAAAAAAAGTTTAAGGTTAGATGCAGGCAAAGGTTTTATTGTTGAACTACTATAAAAATTAGGTTTGTAAACTCTCTCTATCCAAACTCTTTATATTAAATGTTTATGCATCTCATTTACAATCATATTATGATCATTGGCATCATCACATATATCATTATAGGTTGAATTGTGGTTAGAAATTGATACAAAATAAATGTTAGTTTAGGTTTAAGTTTAAAAAATTTGTAATTACCTAATTCACCCTTTCCCTTTAAGTGCCATTAGAACTAACATTCCCATTAGAACCTAGCTATTGGAAAACTCTTAGGACCACTAGTCAATTAGTTAGGTGCATTGGATAACCAATATGACATGTTAGTCAATCAATACCCTATACTAGTCAACCTGTCCAATAATCAATCTCAAAATACATTTTCACCTATATTGGTTGACCACTCCCTGGCACTAATCAACCATTCCCTCTAGAAAATAAACACTAGTCAACTATTAACTTAAACCTTAATCAACCACCCCTCCTAGAAATAGTTTTTAAATACTTTCCTATGTTATTCAAGTTTCAAAACTCATTCTTTTCAAAAGTATTTGATTTAAATATATTCCAAAAAATTCCTAAAAAATTTAAAAAATTTCCTCTTGATTATGGATCACCATATACATTAAAACTAAGTGTCAATAATTATGTAGTAGTTGATTCCTTAATCTATTTAAGCTCTCAAATAAGACTTACACAAATTCATACTTATACGAATAAATCTATATACTAGCTCACTTACTCTTGATATCTTATCCTCAATTTATTCTATATGTCAATTTCTCTTGGACTCCAATTTTTACTCAAATACATCTTCTATATACCTATCTTTCAAAGAACTTTAAATATGAATAAATCATTAATAACAAATTTATTTTCTCATTAACAAAATATAGATTAGAACCTCTCTTTATTCAACAGATGGCCTAAGTATATGTTCTTCATTTAAATCCTTGCCTTTTATAAAAGTTGTTTTACCATTTGATGATATACTCCCATAAGTATATCATAAACTATACCTATTATTTAGTGCCTTTAAAGCCCTCAACTTGCTTTCTAATTTCTTACTACATTGAATGAATTTTGATATTGACTCTTGAGGTATTGATCGTCTTCTTTAATGAGTCATTCTAATGTATCAATCCATGATCATTGTTATTAATAACAACTACACTATTAGAGTCTAACATGTTATGTATTTTATTCTTTTTTTTCCCTCTAACATGTAGACATCCAAAAGTTTCAATATCTCTTTATGTTTAAAAGAAATTTTCTTCCCTTTTAAAGTCATTATTTCTAAGCACTCAATAATTCATCATATGTTAAATCGTTAGCACAATTACCATCATCATTATGTAAAGATTTTGAGTAAGAAATCACCCCATCATCTTTATTGGCAATAAGGCACATGTTTCTTACCAAATCTATCAATTCTTCTTTTCTACTTATAAAGGGCACCTCACCATCAATCTCCTGATCCTTTAAGGCTTGTAGCACTACACCTCTTCTTATTGAAACCACTTTCTCTTCATATAATTCATCCATCCTCATCTCATAAGTGTGGAGTGACCTAAAAATCTCTTTCAATGGAAATATGGTCAAGTCTTTAGCTTCCTATATAAATGTCACCTTGGCATCCCATAATCTTGGAAGATATATAAAATCTTTCTCATAAATCAATTTTAGTATAAGTCTTACTCAAACCTTTAAGAGAATCAACAATATAAATAAATCAAGCATACATACTAGAAATTGATACATTTAATTCCATATGAAATAATTTAAATTAATACACAAGCATCCTCATTTTATTTTACTTAACTTGTACTTTCTTATGATTTCTTAAGTGTGCCAAATATCATGATTCGATTCACATATGGATACCATATTAAACTCATATCTACTTAATATATAAAATAAAATATCTACAACTTTCCTATTTATTATCATGAGTATCCCATTCTTCGTTTGCTTTAGATACTTTTTATCCTCGTACAACTTTAATAGGAATATATGTGCCATTTTCTACAATTTTTCAAAGATTTACACTTATTAACAAAAAGAAATGTTTCATCAAAATTCTCCAATTTATGCAACTGCTACCATCAAACAAAGAGGGTTCATTTATTTATGCCACATTGATCTACTTACTATTTCATTATAAATAAATGTAATGTGACTCCTAACTTTGATACTAATTATTGGGCCTATATGACACCTATAAAGAGTGAGGGTGAATTAGGCATTTCAAAACTTCTTAAACCTAAAATTGATTTTTTAAAATTTATGATGGTTCTAACCATAATTAAACTATAATGATGATTATGATATTAATTTATATCAATGTGATTCAAATTTGAGAAATTTAATATTAATCACAATGACAATAAATAAAAAAAGTGATAGGAAGAGGATACATTAATCTATTTTATAACTCTCTAGGTCCCATTTAAAAATTTCACAAATAATTAATTTCTTTTAGAGTGAAGAGGAATCCTTAATAATCTTCTTTAATGATGAAGAGCTACCTTAAACAATCTTTTTTAACAAGTGAATAGTAAAGCTTAACATTAACCTCAACTCAAAGTCATACAATTGATAAAATACAAATCAAGATATATCACTTGAACACCACAATAATCTATCACTTAACCAATATAATATGAATGTACTAATAATCCAAACTTCTTAATAAAAAAAACTCAATGTTCATAAAAATTTAACTTAAATTCCTAAGAGTTCTCTTAAATATTTTAACCTTTTACCTAATTTATAAAACTTCACTTGATACATCAAACACCCTTTAGAATATGTAATATAGGTCTATAACCCTTAACTAGCTATTTATAACTGTTACTCATAAAGAAATATCTTTTTGACAAAATTTAACACATTAGTCGACTATTTTTTCACATTAATTAACCATTGGATCAATTTCACCTTTATTGGTTAAACATTTAAAAACATTGGTCGACTAATAGTCCTTCATTTAATATTGGTCGACCACTTCCTAGCACTGGTCTGAAAAATGCATACTTATCAACCAATATCTTAGAAAAGCATACATTTGTTGACTAATATTCTTGAAAATCAATTTTCAACATTTGAAACCTTTTTCTATGTTTTCTAAAATTCCAAAAAGAAAACTTTTTTAAACCAATTAAAACAAATATTTTGATTGAAAAACAACTTAAACAAGTTTTAAAGCCTTCCCAAAGTAATTTTAAAGATTAAGACTCTTTCATTGAAATCAAAACCAAATATATCTTAGCTTATGAAAATCATATGTAATGAAAATAAGTTAGTGAGCCCTAAACAATTTAAGCACTCAAAAAAGACTTACACTAATTTGTAATTACACAAATCAACCTATATACTAGCTCACTTGCTTTTGATGTCTTATCCTTAATTTGCTCTTCATGTTAATTTCTATTAGACTTCAATTTCCATTTAAATACAACCTTTAATATTACCTATCTTTTAAAAGCATCAATGCAAACCAAATCATTAGTGACATTTTTTTTCTATCATTATCAAAACATAGATTAGAACCTCCCTTAATTCAACACAATTGTCTAATTTTAGAGCTCCCAATAAAGTATTTGAATGTACCTTTAATTTCTACCAAGTTATACAAGAGACATTATCTACCCCTATTTAAAAAAGTTGAGAATAGAACTTCTTCGTAGTTAAATAAATTTCTTTTATTTGTTGCAAGGTTGTAGCTAATAATCTCAGTTATAAGAAACTTTCATGTCTATTAGTCCTCACATGTCCTAATTCTAACTTCAATACCAAAAAAAAAAAAAAAAGATGTTCAAGAACTTTTTATGGTTAGGAAACATTAACAAACACAACAGGCTAAAGTGAAATGAGAGGAAATTTGCAAGCTTAAATCAAAAGGAGGATTAGGAATAAAAAAAAGCTAAAAATCTAAAACAAAGTCTTGCTATCTAAGAGAATCTGGATTTTATTCATTGACTTTTGAATCTCTTTAGGTTAAATGGACCAATAGTGTCATTCCAAAAGGCAAAATCTTTTGGACAATAAATCTTTATAGTGGATGCTCGTAGACTTAGAAAATGGCATTGAGTATAATAGAAACCTTTAGAAACCACTTCCACTTTAAGATTAGGGATGGGAGCTTTACTAGTCTATGGTATGAAAATTGGCATCCTTTGGGCATCCTTGGAAGCCATTTTGCTCCATGGACTATCTACAATTATGGTTTTACCTATAGGGCCAAAATCTCTAGCATTATATCGAACCAAACTAGGTCATAGCCTTTTGTAAACTCTTTTGAATTCCAAGAGTTAACATATGCCCCTATTCCCTTCCTCCTTAACCTTTCGAACTCTAATATTATAGTGTTCAATCTATTCCTCTATTTTCACCAAGTCTTCAACATACCAATTTAACCCTCTTAAACCTAAAGTTCCTTAAACCAAACTAGTATGCACAAATAGAAAATTCCCCATTATAACTTCATCCTTTAGCTAGCCATTCTCAATAGATTTTAAACCTTGGAAAAACTCATCTTTCTTAAATTCTTAAGTACATGTCTGCTTTACTACTTAGCCCTTAAAAAACATGATCACTTTTTCTTTAATTGCTCATTTTCTTGGCAATTATGGTTTATAATGCTTAGGAATAACAATATCTCTTGATCCCCTCAACTTTTAGTTCAGCAATTCAATAGATTGCACAAATCACAAAGTATAGTTCAACTTTCTCTCTCTTAATCAAAACTATCCTCTCTACATGTGTATATACAACTTGGCAAGAAAGAAAAAACAATACCTTTAAAAACTCATCTTCCAATTATACAAAGCATTAAGCATCAACCTTAGAACCCACTCTTAAATTAAGGAAGTTGTCATGGCAATGAGTGATGAGAAGGATAAAATAATTGCACTTTCATGGAATATCTAACTCTTTATTGTTTTAAACTTGTCCTTGTAAGTCTATTTAATAAAGAAGCCACATCCCCATTTATCACCCGTAAGAGCCTTATAATTGTAACTGATAAGATCTCAATAGAAAAAAGGGATGAATAAAAACAGGACACCCCTATAAATAGGGGTTTCCAGGAAAATCTCCTTTAGAAACTCATTAACCAAAATGGACGCACAACTTACCAAATAGTTAAGAAAACAACCAAGAATCTCGAAAGTGTTCCACACCCAAGTAATAAAAAAATCTTTAAATCTTAGGCTTGTCAAAGAATTAGACCCTTCTATAGGAAGAAATCGACCAAAATAAGGTAACGAAGAAAAAATCCTTCACCTCCTCAAGAGAAGTCAAAAAGGAAAATAAGACCCCTTCACTCATATATCCTCTAACCAAAAAATAATAATTAAGACTAAATAAGCTAAGGATGACAATAAAAGGACAGAACAAAAAGCAAAAAGAAAAAAAAGTACCAATCTCTAAAGACATTAATGGTAAGGAATACCTCTAGAAACATCAATATTGAAACCAAGCTCTCTACTGAGTGAACCTTATAGACATACATAACCTACAAGATACTATTGGATGAGAAGGAAGACATGTACTAGGATATCACCCCCCTCAACCTCCCTTACTACTATTAAAAGGAGGAGAAACATAATAACAACTAAAATCTTTAAAGATCCCCTCCCATTCAACACGATCCCAAGCCCATAAGCTATTAAAACTAAAAGTTCCTTAAATGTCAATCTAATATGAGTGAAGGATCCCTTTTTCCACAAGGAGTGAATCTATTGGCATCTCAGATTAATTATATAGTCCTCCAATTTCAAATTATAACACAGCGAAAACTTTTGAAATAGTCTAGGTTAATCCTAAAAGTAAAGATATCTCCTTATCTCTTCCACACAAATTTAATTAAGGTAGGCATTAATAAAATGTTTAAAAAAAGAACAAAAACGAAGGCCCAATTCTAAAAAGAAATCTACTCGTTATGAAACATCTAACTGCCATTGATCAATTTGGTGCATTTATTTGACTTTTTTTCTCATTAATGCAGTGCATGAGAAGAAGAAGATATTGTTAATCCTCTTTCTCTTTACATTTTATTGTACTTGGGTTTTATTTAATAACAAGGACCTTAAAGGAATGTCCTAGCTAAGTTTTCCTTACTTGAACATCTTAAGGCGTTTGGTATCACTTTTATTTTTTTATTGAGATTTTTTGTTTATGTTTATTTTTTATGAAAAATATAAACCCATTTAATTAGAATTTATAATAAAATAATTAAAAATAAAATTTTATTTGGTTGAGATTTGTAAGAAAATTTAATTTATTAATGACAACCAAATATGAAATAAATTCAAATTCTTAAATCAAAATGCTTGCATATATCTTAAAAATGCATATTAATTAATAGATTCTGTCAATTATTTAATGTAGACAAAATTATTTATAAAAATTGTTTAAAATTTTTTAAAATGTGGTGAAAAAGTTTTAAAACATGGAAAAAATAGAATTTTTTTATTTTTTATTTCTATTTCTATTTTTTGATCTTCAAAATGAAAAAATAAAACAAATATATAATTAATTATATTTTTCCTTTATTTCTCTATTAAAAACAGAAAAATAGAATAAAAAGTGATAGTAAACGGCCATAATTTTTAGATTAGAACTCTTCTATTTTTGTTAATATATTTAATTTTTTTTACCAAACAAAGTAACAAATACTAATATTATAGGACTAAAAGATAAAAATAAATAAAAGGTATTCTAATAAGATATTGACTACAATTGGCTGACTCAAAATATTAACTTGGAATTGTTCAGTTCCATTTACTTTTCTATTTTTATGTTAAAAAGTAGGGAAAGAAAGAAAGAAAATGTGTTTGGTTGTCTTTTATTTTATTTTTGATGTTTACAAAATTTTAAAAAGAAACGAAAATACAAGAAATTTCTATTTTTATTTTAAAAATAAAAATTTTATATAGAATAATTAATATAATTTATTAATTAATAATATATTTTAAAGATGTATAAGAGTATTTTGATTTAAAATTTTGAATTTATTTGATATTTTATTGTCACTATTAAAATGATTTTTTATTATTAATATTAATTAAATATATTTGCATTTTTATTTTTATTATAAATATTAATTAAAATATTATTATTTGTATAAAAATAAAAATACAAAAATAATAACGTAATAACATAAAAGTAAAGTGATGCCACCACCTATAAATTTCGGTTCGGATTTCGGCTTTAGGCCCAAGTTTGTACGTTCTCGATAGCTACATGTTATACTCAAAATCTAAAACCTCGTCCGTATCTTCGTCGTTGTTTTATTCTGAGACAGTAGCTCTCGTCCTTGGATAGCCGTCGCTTGCTAGCCGTCCGTTCGTCAGTTTGGCTTTTTGATTCGATTCCTGTGCCGATATGAAGAAACCCAATAATGAAATACCTTCTTCAAGCAAAACCCAGTTCGTGGAAAGCAAAGAAGAGGAGCAGGAATCTTCATCCTCAGAAGATGAAGAACAAGAAGTGGGTTTTTTGTTGGCACCTAATTTATTTTTTTCCTGTTTCAATGAGTTATTTACACGGTTTGCTTTTTTTTCCCCTTGAAAAAGCTTTTTGTTATTTAATTATTATTGGTATAGGAGAGTGAGATAGAGAGAGAACTGGCAGACGTTACGTTCGAGGAATTGCAGATGGCGAGGATTAATGGGTCTCATTCAGTTCTTAGGAAGCCTAAACAGGAGATACAGACCAGGAGAGCTAATAAGAATAGGTGCTATTTTGGATTTAGAGTTTATGGTCTCCTTTGGTGTGTAATACCGGTTGTTACTTAAAAAGATTATTACTTTGGTAATATTGCTGTTTCTATGACCGTAGGCCAGTGGAGATTAGTTCTAAGAAGCCAGTGACTCGGTTTCGAGAGGTTGTTCAGGTTACTAAAAAGGAGGTACGCTTCACGTTGTCAAGCAACCACCATTTTTGTCTTTTGGTGTTCAGTTGTGTTTCATGTTGGACGTTGATCAATTGATCATCGATGAGGCTTGTTTTCTTACAATGTAAATCCCTTTAGATTTCTTTTGAGAGTTACAAATGTTAACTTCTCATGCAAAGATAGTGGCATCTTGTCAACTATAACGGAGAACTTGTTAATTTTTGTTATTCTCGTTTTTGTATTACTTGTGTTCTATTGTATTGGTTTGTTTTGGGGCTTTTGGTGTGATACTGAGATTTAGATAAGTGGAATTTTCTGGAAACACAAATTGGCAATATTGGTGCATCAGTTTTATTATGTGTGTCCCTAGTCAACTAGCTAAAATTTTTCATCTGTTCATAAGTAGCCAAATCTTTAGTTGCTAATGAACTTCTAGATTTGATTCTAACTTGAAAGTTCTGCTAAACTCAGTTAATATTCCGTCATCTATGATTTTCTTTTCCATGGAAATATGTGGAATGTAGAATCCATTGATTTGAATGCTATGCCTTGGCATGTTCAGAACTTTGCAACTCATTAATTACTGTTATTTCAAATATTTGAAGTAAATAGCAGCCAACCAAGTCTCCCTTGGTCCGTTTCTCCAATTGCAGTTTTAATATGTAAAATTGTTCCATTATGTTCATAATATTGGTCTTCCGTCCAAGATATTAAAATAATGGTTTAAGGAACAGTTGCGGATGAAATAGATAACCAGGCCTTAGTTCTGATGAAAATTGAATCAACAGTTAATACAGGATCTTTTCAGTATGCTTTCTCTCCTATATCTGATCATTGACTGTCTCAGAGTTATGATGTCAAACTTATAAGCATGAAACTTAGTTGACTTATAATGATGACGTCAGTTTGAGAGTGGCGTTTTGATTTCTTCTTATCCATATACTTGGGATTTTCATATTTTCATACTGATACTGGTGTTACAGATGCCACGTGATCCTCGCTTCGAGTCATATGCTGGTAAACTTGATGTTGACGGGTAATGCTGTTTTTACATACTTATGTCTCGCATAATTTTTCCTGATTATGCAACGGCTTATTATCTGTTGGGTGCAACTGCATTTTCTGCCTCTTCTACGTGATCAATGATAATATTTTAGAGTGACTTTTATTTAATCTCCTTTTCATGATTTCAATATACTTTCATTATTTGCAGGTTTAGGAAAAGATATGATTTTCTATATGAAAACAATCTTCCTGCTGAAAGAGAGGTAGGCTTACAGAATTCTTCAAATATTAATAATCATTTTCCTAATTTTACTGTTGTTTTGTGTTGATTTTTGTTTCCTTCTGTCAATATCTTTTTAATGGACAGGAACTAAAGAAGCAACTAAAGAAATCTAATAACCCAAGAGTCATTGATCAATTGAAAGACAGCATATCCTGGATTGTAAGAATTTACCATTTGGATGAATACATTGATCTGTAAGTTTCCAAGTTCAGCTGATTTTTGTTTGTTCAGCTTATGCATTGCTCATCGTGTCTTGACAGGACAAACAACTAAAGTTTGAGTCAGCAAAGCAAATTGATGCAACCATACTGGCTGAACACAAGAAAAAGGAGAGAGAAGCAGCAAAGCAAGGCAAACGTCCCTTTTATCTTAAGAAATGTAACGCTCTCTTCTCTCCCTATCCGTTTGTGTGTCTATGTGTCTATGAATAAGAGTCTCCAGTCGGGTAGGTGTCAGCCAGTCCTTCAACCAAAACCACCTAAAAACCATACATGCTGTGATTGTGACATATGGATTTGTTGTTTATGTTTCCTGGAGAGTGAAATCTGTCATTGTGGCTTAACTATGAAAAAGGTGATAGATTGTCTTGTATGCAAATGAGGTGAGGCTGTGGCTTAACTTGTTTTGTGGGTGATGGATACTTCAGTATACCCAGCAGAATATTACTTCACAAAATGAGTAGGAATCGGAGCATTACAAAGTCTCACTCAATGACTTTGATAGTGTCTGTGACACTTCAGTCCAAACGTTATGTGATTATGGGGTAATTTATAATGGAAGAGAAGTTTCTGACTAAGTTGTTATTGTTGAAACAATAATGTAGTTCCGTCAGGCATTAGGATTCAAGTATATTTTGTTGGCAACAATAGTACTAGCAGACATTCATATGATTATGCTGTGAGGCAAAAGTTGATGCCCATAACCGCTCTGTTTTTATTTGTTACCTTCTGTAGGCTGTATTGACTTCTGTTCTTAGTGATCCTGTATAAAGCAACAGAGCAGCCTGTTAGACAATTTTTTGGAATTCTGATACTATTTTATTTTGCAGCTGAAATACGGAAGCAACGGCTTATTGAAAAATACAACAAACTCAAGGTATGCGTTATCCATGCAGAAAAGGACAAAAGGATGTCATGGTGGTTACATTTCTTACTTGATTAACTTCGTGGTTTCCTAACGTAATAAATTTCTGTAATACAACTAGGCATCCGGCAAGCTTGAATCATTTATTGAGAAAAGGAGGAGGAAAAATGCTGCGAAGGACCACAGATACATGCCATATCGCAGGTCTAACAATGAGCAATAAAGCTGAAGAATACAAAGTTTTGGTTGGTGGAAACATATGTTTATTTTTCTTCTTCAATCGGTGTTTAGTTGGCATTGCTTATCGTGTAATTATGTGTATGCTTGTTGATAAGTTTGTGACAGGCTGGAGATTTAAGGCTGTAATGCTTAAAAGTTCAGATGGGATTTCAGTACCTTATTTGGCCGCGGAGATTAAGGTTGTAATGCTTTAAAAAGTTTAAATGGGATTTTAGTACCTTATTTGGCCTTGACCTTGCCAGGAAGTATTTCCTGCTCTTTCATACGTAATCTAATCGTACGTCAACCAGAGGAGAACAAGGAAGCAGCCCCGTACGCACTGCCACATCCTGGTTGCATTGTCGGGCCCATGAACTTATAAGCCCAAGATTTGATTGCCCCTGAGTTTCCTGGGCGTGAAATAGACTTAAGTGCCATCTTATGTAAATTTAATTGATTATAATGATAATATTCTGTAACTTGCATTTTGTCATGCGTACTAATAAGCCCCGAGGATTCTACATTTATTCAGAGCTGATTATCCTCCACAGAGCACCAGACGCAGTTGGGGTAAAACAAAAGAATAATTAAAGCGAGTAGAATGAATTAGATAAGAGCTCAATATTGTTTGTTAAAAAGAGAAAAATAGGTCCAAGTGCATGATATTCACAATACAGCAGCAATAATTTAAATAACCACCCTTTTTCCAGAAGACATTCCGGGGAGGAAAAACAGAAAAGAAGAATTAACAGTTTACATAAGCTAACAAAACTGACCATATATACATTGCTTGTATACAAATACACAAGACTAACAAACTACAGCTCTCTTGCCCTTTTTGTCTTGAAGATGTCCTACTCGCTACGAACTAGGATAGGATAAACGCAGTTCAAAAATGCTTTAACCTTTCCCTAGACTTAAATGGATACACTATTACACTGTCCAAACAAAGGCCTCCTTTGGTGTGTGTGCAATCAATCTGTGTCAAAGAGAATTTAAGCTTTGTTGGTGAATTGGGATTGTGAACAATAAAATCCCCAACATGATAGAGATTCCAAATTCCAGGATCATCCAGGAAACGTTTGGACGAGGTGTGCTGGCCATCAGAAGTCCATAGCTGAAACTGAACAGGTTTTATGTCCCAGCCATGCACATGTTCAGTGCTGCAGATCCGTCGACCAAACCTCTTTGTAGCCCGTCCCAATTGCAGCCTGAAGAATAGGCTATAACTTCCTGTTGGAAATGGGAACTCAAGCTGTCCATCAACCTCAAACCACCAGATTTGCTGAAGATATGCAACACAGTTGAATCTACATTTGAAGAAAGGGACTCGTAAATTAATTCCAGCACATATCTAAAGCTCCAAAGCACTTCATTCCGCCAGTATGAGTCCAATTTGATCACCATTTCTAACATACAGTGGGTATTTGCTTGTCCTAAGTATTGTAAAACTAATAACACATAGTTGACAGTAACATGAATATTCATATTCTTAATTCAACTGTACTAACATCTGAATGACTATGGCTAGCAGGGAAGCGTCAAACAGGTGGGCAATATGAAGGTAATTGTATCATGATAACATGTGAAATATGAAACTTGTTAGCCATACATATGTACATACAACTCCAAAATAATATGTGATCAATGTTCCTCCATATTAGCCAGTGCTCCATAGTTCCCATTCCATCTAAACTTTAATCATAGTTACAGCTTCTTTAGTCTTTACTAGGAAATAAGTATACTCATGCAATAAGAAAATTTATGTTGTTAGGTTAAAAAAAAGGAAAAGATTTTAAATAATCCAGATTTATTGATCCATGAATATCACACTACAGACAGTCAAGCAGGAACATTCGCCATCTCAATTTCTACACTAGTCATATTGCATCCAAGTGCATAACAAAAGATAAACATGTAACGCCAGATCACTTTCTGTGATTCCTTGCATCTTTACACTAAAATACATAAATCTCCTATAGATACGAAAAGAAAGATAACAAAGAACCTCAACTGTGAAGAATTTCAGCAAAATGTCTCGATGAACTTGGACTTGATCAGCCAATCTAACAAATACATAATAAAATCCCAAGATTCTTCCTGAAATATACAAATAAATGAATGGGGTGAGGGCTTCCATGAATCTCACCTAGATTCCTCGGTTGGTATATGATTCCAATACCTTCGATCATCAATTCCAGTTATGGATAATCCTTTAAAAGAGATGGATAAGCAGACACCACCCGTACGCTTGTCTAGCCACACCTTCTGCGCAAAACCAAAATTTCAAACTCATCATGAAAAAGACCAAAGCACAGAATACACAGATTGAATAGCACAAATTATAACAGAATCATAAAAGGGCCAGTATTTTAATGTACTCTTCACATGTTGCTTCGAAGGTGATGAAGCCTGTATTTATGGCCAAAAGTAAAAACGCTATATCTTTCAATTTCTGTGCAGCCAACAATTGTAAAAATTTCTTCCGTTCTTTCTGATATCATCTTATTTGAATGTTGCCGAAATCTCAAAACTAGAACAATTTCATATAGAACCTCAATTACCATCTATCATTGTGCCAACCATTATGTCAAATACATCAAATCCATGACTGATCACCGCAAATATTTAAGACAGGAAAAACCCAAATTTTGGTACGAGAACAAGGCATGGTGTATGAACAAAAAAGAGAGCAAATACCCAGAATTAATTTCATCACTAACCCCTTATTTTCTAATCACCTATACAAACAGAAATCACAGAGACCAACGAAAATCGAATACCTTGGCACCGCCATCCAAAGAATTAGCTTTACATAGCTTGGTATAAATATCCCTTTTACTCAATTTCTTGAGTGACCAATCCCCAAAAAGTGTTGCCATGATATTTTCATAATTTTCAGGCAACTTCGACTCCCAAATAAAATCGGCCCACGATGCGCCACGAAAAGCTCTGTTCAGCCTCGCCAATTTGCAGATCTCAATTGGGTCTAGATAACAGATAATTGAAGCCGCACAACTTTCAGGTAAGTCACCAAGACTCGTTTTTGGCGTCGGTGACTGTAAAGCAAAAGATCCATACAGGGAACAAGCATTGGGATCGGTGAAAACCGAGGAAAAGTTCGCACCCATAAAGAGAATACAACAGAGAAAAGCAGGGAAGAACAGAGGCCTGAAAAAGAGGAACTGAGAAAAACTATATTGACTAGAAAGCCAAGCTCAGAGCCAAGGGAAACAAGACGAAGAGAGAGAGAGAGAGGGGGTGCCAAAGGGAAGGGCTACGGGGTATTTGTGGAAAGACGCGTGTAACCATTACGGGGATTCCGTTGCAGATTAGGCTAGGCTTTGGAATAGTTTGCCTGTTTGTTTGATGAGAAAATAAAAAAGGAGAGAGTGAGAGAGAGAGGGAATGTATCGGAGAAAGCAACAGAAAGTTGTCCTGATTTTGACGGACAAGTTAACCGATTAAATATTGGTTATATATGCAGTTGTCTACGACTATGTATGTAGTTTCTGATTTTTGCAAAGCAAAAAGCAAATACCCCTAGTTTACTCCTTTTAGGAGCAGATTAGGCTCCAAAATGAAAAGACAAAAAGCGCCCCTCTCCTACCAAGAAACTCCCACGCGGCAGCCTAATTTATTTCTTTTACAAATAGTCTCCTCTAAACAAGATTAAGGAACAGTTAATGACTCCTTTATCCTTGAAACTGGATTAGACTGTTTTAAGCCAAACTCTTGAAATTTCAATCTGATCTTCTTATAGTATTCTCGTTCTAGAATGTTAATTTTGTTGTTTCGTAATTTTTTCATCTGTTTCTAAAGGTCAGGTGTTTTCCAGATTATTGTATTTTTCAATTTTTATTGCTGTGTTGATAAACAATTAAGTTTGTATTTAATATTTTTACAATAGGTAAGATTCATTATTTGAAAAATATTTTACCATTTTAAATTACTTAAAAATATCTTATAGTATTAAAATATAAAAAATAATTGTCAATTACACATATATGTGTGTGTGTAATTGTTTTTATTTAATTTTAATGATACATTTATTATAATAAGTAGAAGTTTTTTAATAAGAATTATTACTAATATTTTTATATCACAAGAATTTTTGGTTAATATTGAATAATAGGAATATTTTTAAAATTGTAACAGAGATTTGTTTAATTTATTTTGGTATAGAAATTATGTTTAAGAACCAAAAATAAATTATCCTTCTTATCCTTATCCTTATTAATAATAAAGCAAGAATTCTAACATATTTACAAAGTTCATTTTTATAACAAACTTTAATTAAGGAACCAACCTAAATAAGTGACAAATTTCACTTGGAGTTCAAAGTGAAATTACAGGATCGTATTATTATGATCCCACCGTGTTGACAATTCCTTCCTTCACGTAAATTGCCTTAGTCCCTTAAGGGTTGTTTGTTATGACTTTTATTTTCGATTTTGGTTTTATGTTTTTTAAAACAAAAACAAAAAAACAACACAAAAATTAATACAAAAATACAAAAATCACAATAAAAAATTAAAACTAACAATAATCTCAAACATCCCTTTAGCTTTAACTTGTATATCTGGAAGAACCGATTTCCCATTTTCCATTTTCTTTCTTAAAATTTTTTTAGGCTATATATGGATAAGAAAACTATAATTCTCTGAGAATATGCGATCTTTTTTTAATCAACAATTGCAACCCATTAGTTTAGAGGGAAAACAAAAACAATATGATTCAGTAAAAAAAAAAGGCCTTAAATAGCTACTTTTAATGAAAAATGAAGGTTAACGGGAGCCACAACTCACCAAGAAGGATTTGATGTGTAGGAATTTCCAAATTAGCGATGCATTTGTGCTTTATAGCTTCACTTTAGAGCCTGTCATCATCCATTTTAGTTATGATACTTAAAGTCAAAAGAAAGGCATTGAGGCTATGACTAATATGTCCCAAAGCTTAAAATTTGGAAACACTAGTTCTTGTGTCTCATTGATGTTATCAGAATTTGCAACTACAAACCTAGTTTGACCACTTCGCACAAACTACAATGAACTTCCTTTTATCCCTTTTTTCATGTTCAAAGTATTATTAGAACTCACATAAATTAAGCTTTATTTTTATGGGCCTAGTTAAGTGGTACAAAGGTCTCATTGGAACTCGAACTTTCACTAAAGTTTAGCGTCAACATCTTTGCATGACAATTTCACTTAGATCTGCTTAAGTAAGATTCAGCCTTCAATAACCCTCGAAGTGTTTTACTCGCACACTCGAAGTAATAATACTATAAAGCAATAAGAAAATAAAGGCAACAGTAATCACGAGAAATATGGTAAAACTACCGACCTTTATATTACTTTCCTGAAAAAAAAAAAAAAGAAAGTTCTCTCTAATTAAATAAGAAGAACAAGGATCGAATAAGCTATATATAGGCCCTTTGACTTGGAAGACAAGTTACAATCTGAATCTTAATTGAACTGCACTTCTTAAGAGTGTGTTAAAGATCACGTCTATCTCTATTAGATTACATCACGTGGACCGATTGGATGACATTCCCATCCAAATAGGACTTTAACTAATAAGACAGAATCATATTACAACTAAAAGACTTGAGTTTACATTTGACTAGGAAATTGACATCCTTATCCTCGAAGATCTCTATTATCTTCAGATGTTGAGTCCCACAACAACTCTAACTCTTCGTATCGCCACATCATTAAAGATCTCCCTACTATCTTTATCGATTGATGATGCTGATTGATCTTTGTTGAAATCTGCATAACACACTGACCTAATCTAATGCTTACCCAAAGCAAATCCGCTAGTAGTGATCCGTTCATCCGAATATAGGACAAGTCAATCCTTATAAGGTCCGAGACTCTCCCAAAATTCATACTAAGTATGATCCCACTTGCCCAACTTTGCCTTAGTGTTTTTGTATGCCTCCCTCATGCGTGTGACCCAGAATCTTCCCCCTAAGGCACGTTAAAAGATCACTGAGAAGTGCTTCGAAGTTTAAAGGTCTAACAAACCACCTTCATAATGTGCAGTATCAAGTAAATTTAACCAGTTATGCTAACTTGCACTTACATAATGTCGTAACTACTCCTTTAACAAACTATTGATTCTTTTTATTTGATCATCTGTCTGTGGATAATTTGCAGTCGAGAACTTCAAATCGTAGTCCATTATGTTGAAAAGGGACATCCAAAATCGGCCTATAAATCTGGCATCTCGATTGCTCACAATATTTGCTTGTACTCTAAAATAATTGACCATGTTCTTATAAAACAACTCAGCCGTAACATCCGAGGGAAAAAATACAAGAGTTGACATAAAGGTCGCATACTTGGAGAATCTGTCAACCACCATCATAATTGATGCCATGTTGTCTACCTTTGGA
Source organism: Pinacopodium congolense (assembly GCA_028565735.1). Lineage (NCBI taxonomy): Eukaryota > Viridiplantae > Streptophyta > Magnoliopsida > Malpighiales > Erythroxylaceae > Pinacopodium > Pinacopodium congolense. The sequence goes on from JAOXYD010000006.1 coordinate 1,191,270, forward strand.
AACTCACCAATAAATTCCATTGAGACAAACATCTAGAGTCTCTCAGGGATGGATAAGGATTATAACAAACCGGCTTTATTTTTCCTTTC
>JAOXYD010000006.1:1191458-1205670 GCA_028565735.1 Pinacopodium congolense
GATCTATAAACTATAACAATATCTATAGTGCATGTGAAGCTGACATTAAATATGGGTTTATTTTTGCAATCCCAACAATAGGACTTGCAACTGAACATATTCATCTCTAACATGCATGCCGAGTTCACCATTTAATGTTCACTGTAGACATCATTGACTTATGATTTTTTTTACATGTGTAAATCTATACAATTTATTTATTTAATTCATTAGAAACAACTCTAAATATGGAATTTCCAAGTCATTGTTTAGCTTAAAAAATAAATGTCACTAATGTCGTTCACATCATAGCCATCAACTTTTAATTAAACTTAATTAAAGATATAGTGATACCTAAACTTAAAATTTACAATATAAGTAGGCAAACTAACTACCCCAAAAATGAAATATGCAGAAATGCTAAGGTATGATTACCTAGAAAATAGAAACTGTAACAAAGCTATGGAATAATTAACAAGCATATGGAATGCTATAGTACTAATTTGTTATCCCCGGTTTTGCTACATTACCAAGCACCGCAACCTTAACCAATGCTTATGCTACAATATGTTACAACAATAGTCAAGACTTCTTTTTTCATTTACGAGTAATGTCCCTTAGCCTATCTGATTTCATAGATAGTTGTGGATAACATATAGTATACACAAATGCTAGTGATAATTCTTATGAGGAATAACTGATGTGGGTCTCAAGAGTTTGATAAATATAACTTATTCATCTTTAACTCACTAACGTATACTAATTGAAATATTAAATTATGCAAACTAAAAAATGAAATAGCCAAAGCTTTAAATAAATAGGCCAAAGGAATTAACTTAGACGATGGCAATATAAACATTGTTTATTGCACTAAATAAAAGAAGAAAATGTTTCCACTTAACATAAAAAATGCATGCTTCTCCATTTGGCTTGAGAAAAACTTTTCATGATAGAACTTAGTAGTGGTTGAAATGAGGATGAAACTGACCATTAAATTAAACGTTTACTTCCCACTTAAAATGAGCTACAAAATATCGAATGTAAATGCTGTGTACAATATAACAACCCAGAAATGTCAAGCATACTTAATAAGAAAATGCAAGATACGACAAAGTATAATTACCAAGATAAATACATGTTACAATATGAATACAATGAAAATGCAACAGTTAAACTACCAAGAGACCTGTAGCTATAATAAAGCTATAGTATAATTACCCATAAAATGCATGCTACAGTATTACTCTATTTCCCCTGTTCTACAATCATAGCTACAGTAACAACGATTGTATTGTTTATGACCTGTTTCAACTAATGTTTCAGCTACAATATATTGCAGCATTAGTCGATTAACGTAAAAAGGTTTGGTTCTAACTCTATAAACGCCAACATATTCGTATGAGTTGTGAAATTTTGAATGCCATTTCATATTAAAAATTCTTAAAACGGCTTAAGCTTTTGTTAGTTGAAAACTTGCATTTACACAACTAGCATTGATCTGATGTAGAGTCCAAAAAGTTTTTCGTACTTTGTTATAGTGTCCAATATTTCAACAGAATATTACAAATCTATGTCCTTAACATTAACCAAAGTAAAGGACACAAGGATGTCACGAACAAAAAATGAACAAAAACCAAGCTTTCATCACTCCATAAGACGCACATCTGTAACTTATTAGATTGTTTAGAGGCTACTCGAACTCCAGGTCGTCATCATCATCACTTATCTTAATTATCTCAACCTTGGGTTTTTTTGCAGGGGATTCATCATCGACATCACAAAATCTCTTCTTGTAATTGATATTTGGGGTTATCTCAAGATTATCCAATGAAACTCCTCTGTCATGAAGCTAAAAACAATGGTAACTTAAGTTAGTCGAGTCATAAATGGAATATGAGAAAATTATTTCAATTATTTTTACATCAGTTAACCAAAGGAATCAAATAGATAGTAACATAATCACCTCCCTCTTCAGTAAGAATATCTCATGTTCAAGATGTCGCATGATATGTTTGTCCAACTCCTTTTCAAATTTCAGCTGCCTGACATAAGTCCTCAAATGTATAACTGTGACATTAACGATGACTTTGCAATGAATTTTCCATAACTTCACTAACCAAAAGGAAGCCACTTATTCGCCATTTATAAACAAAAATCAAAAGATGGACAGTAAGCATATGACTAGATACTTGCAATTATGTCCATAATTTTAGAAGACATGGAGCCACACTTACATGTCTTACAAACAGATCGATGCATGGAAACTGAGTTTTATCACACAACTTTATTAATGCAATGACAAAAAACACATAGGCTTTTTTGTAACCAACTTGCCAAATATATAAGGGCAACACCAATGTATAGCTATAGGTGCGGGCTTGGACTTCTACACTAGTGGGAAAAATTATACTCGTAAAGGATTATACTCCGTAGATGAAGATATTATTAGTCGGTCATTAAATAAATAGTTAAATAGTACATGTTCAGTGATGGGAACAGATGCCCTAGCTCATCCATCACAGCCCAAGAACTAGAGCATAAATAGTTTATAGCTCCATGAACTTTCTGCGTTGGGAAAGGGCCAAATAAAGTTTGCTTATGGAGTTTTGTGGTGTCATCATTGTCTGTCGGAGAAAAAAGCCATAGGACAGACAAGATCCCAATTTTTGATGCACTTATACATCTATGCACAAAAAACATATCTCATTCATTTTGAACTTGAAGATATTGAAACAAGAAAACCAACAAATGAAATATTGTCCAGAAGAAAAAACAAATGAATAAAGAGCTTTCAAGGCCAAAGAAAATTTGTTCCACATAATCGACTTCCCTCCATTCCCATTGTATTATGTTGTCTACAGCTCTGTATTTATGCATATCTGTTGGAATAAAGTTGATGCCTACATATGGATCACAAAGGTTAGTGGATTTTATTAATTTTCACAATATTCTTTGAATGTGTTCGATCTCTACATGAAACTAGCTCAACTAGTTAAGCTAAACGTTATATATTTAGATTTGTTGATTTGTAAAACGTATTCCACTTGTTTTATTGATTTGAAAAACATATTACTTGCCATATTCCCACTCTATCTTCAATCCATATATAAATCCCTTAACTACTTAATAAGTATTCATTGTAAAAAATAGATTGTGTGAATTTTTTTTTTCACAGAGATATTACCTACACTATTAACCCACAAGCAATGGACGAGGCTATGCTATAGAACTCGAATGCTACTGAGTCTAACATTCAATCTCTGGAAACAGGAATAACCTTTTCAACATGGGAAGATGTGTATGATGCATATCAACTTTATGGCAGAAGAAATGGAATTACTGTGGTTATCAGAGGAGGAGATAAAAATCGTGATAGGCAATTTATATCTCGAAGGTTTTTATGTCACAGGGGAAGAGTTCACATGCCACAAGGACTGCGTGGTTTGAGACCACGAGGTTCTCGCCGCATTGGGTGTGAAGTGAAATTATGATGTTGAGTAATAAATGGAGTATGGCACATCGTGAAGTTTGATGATATGCATAACCATGAGATGTCATTGGTTAATAGTAGATTTATACGACAACATCGTATTATAGATACACAAGTGACTACGACACTACAATTTTAATAACAAATGTGGTATTCGGCCTGCTACTAATGTGCGAGCAATGGTTGTTAGGGCTGGAGGATATGAAAATTTGCCATGTCTACGTAAGGATTGTTTCAATCATCTAGATGCAGTTAGGAGACAAATCTTGAGTGGGGGAGATGCTGAAAATGTGTACAACATGTTTATTAAAATGAAAGAAAAAGATCCTCGATTTTTCTATACGATTAATTGCGATGAAGAAGGGCGTTTGAAAAATATCTTCTGGGAAGATGCAAGGAGTCGTGCAGCGTTTTCTGAATTTGGTGATGTTGTGACTTTTGACACAACATACTTAGTTAATAAATATGAAATGCCATTTGCATCTTTTGTTGGTGTCAACCATCATAGGCAGTCCATTTTATTGGGGTGTGCACTTTTAAGTGACGAGACAACTAAAACTTTCTGTTGGGTTTTTTAGATTTGGCTATCTTGCATGAACGGATAGATACCAGAAGCCATAATATCATATGAATACAAAAGCATCGGTAATGCTATAAAGACGATATTTCCAAATACAAGATGTAGGTTGTGTCTCAGGCATATCATTAAAAAGTTTCTCGAGAAGGTTGGAGCACACCGTGCTTACAAAAAATTAAAAAGTACCTTTATGGACATTGTTTATGACTCATGCGATATTAATGATTTCGATAAGAAATGGAATCATATGGTGGTAGAATTCAATTTGCGTAACAATGCATGGCTCAATTCTCTCTTTAAGAAACGAATGTGATGGGCTCCTGCCTATGTGAAAGACAAGTTTTGGGCAGGTATGTCGATAACGAAACAAAGTGAAGGGATGAATGCCTACTTTGATGGATATGTTCACTCAAAGAGTACACTCAGTCAGTTCGTGGAGCAATACGAGAAGGTTATTAGAGAAAAGATTGAGCGGAACTTCGGTTTGATTATTTGTCATCATCAACTTCAATACCTTTAGTCACACATTTTGAGATTGAAAAGATTTTTCAAAAGGCATACACAAATAACATGTTCAGGCTTATACAAAAAGAGTTGACAGGTGTTATGTATTGCGATGTTATTGAAACATTAGTGGAAGGTGATTCTAAGACTCATAAAGTAACTGAAACATGTACAAACGGTGGCATTACCAAGATGTATTTGGTATCAATAACAGATTCATGTTCATAAGTTAAATTTGGGTGCAATCTATTACAATTTAAGGGGATTGTATGTCATCACATCTTTAAAATATTGACAAGGAATAACATTGCAAACATTCCTTCCAACATTATACTGTGACGATGGCGGAAAGATGTGGTTCGTCAACATTCACAAATAAAAGTTGGGAATATTCACGAAGATGATGACATGTCTCTATCTCGTGGAAGGAGATTGCAATCTGCATTTTATAAGGCCTTTGATTTTACTTTAGAATCTGAAGCGAAGTCCGATTATCTGCAATCAGTTTTACAACGTGCCCATAATACATTAAGTAGTTCAGTTGTAAGACCACTTAATGAAGATCAAGTCATCAACATTCCTTTATTAGATCCCATTGTATGTAAACGACGAGGGCGACCTTCAAATAAGAGGATGAAATCAATTGTAGAGGAGGCACGATGCAGAAAAAGAAAAAGAGCAAATGTGATGAAACTAAAAAATACATTTTATTAATGAATGTTATACTATAATTATTTGTTAAATTTCAATTATTTTAGAATGGCACAATATTTGTTGTTATAAAGTCTTAATATTTTGCAGGTGGCATCAACAGTTGCAATCACCGATCATTCATCACAAAGGTCGACAATTGAGGAACCATATGCCACTTAGATCAATAGTTTAGGTATGTAAATGCAAATTAATTGTTAATATAACAATTAGAAATATATTATTATTATGCTAATCATATTTATACTTCTGCTCTAATATAACTATATTTGTCCTTTTTTAACAGCCACCAAAGCTGGTTCCCGATTTATTTTTTGAAAATGTTGCAATTAAACATAATATGGACGATACGTTGGAAGTTGTCACGCTGGAATTTCATTTGGTTCAACCATGTAAAACAAATCTGTTGTCCACACTAAAAGACCAGTAACATAAGCACATTAAGTACTGTTGATTTTGTTATCATTATAGCTTTATATATTTGAACATATGCAGCTTTTTTGATGCCTTGTTGAGTTTGTTATCATTATGGCTTTATATATGCGAACGTATGCACGTTGAATTGGCCCTAAAGATAACCTACTGGTACTAGTACCTCTGACACCCCTCCTCCCACCAGTTCTACCAGAACCTCTGCCTAAACCAAATGCACCACTCTGACTAGGCATTACCTCCTGAACTCTCACTCCTGAATTCCTCTCCATTATCTGATAGTCTCTCTGGAAATGCCCCAACTATTCACAAATGTAACATTCCTGAATCAAAGGTTCAGGATCCCAACACAGTCCCCTATGAACTCTACCACAAGTACCACATCTCTGTGCCTCTCTAGCTTCTCTACTAAAAGAACCTCTAAATCTCTAACTAGCCCCTCTGTTTGATCTGACTGATAGAGCACTAGTTGTACTGTATTGACCTGAATTCCTACCAACTCTTTGATCTCTATCAGACATGAAGAAACTACTACCCCTACTCGAAGTAGCACCAACTCTCCTAGAACCTCCTGCACCAGTGGACTATGAATGACTAGCTCCCACTCCCCTTCTAATAGATCGACTTTCCTCTCCAATATGAGACTCTGATCACCTCTTAAGGTCTCATCTCCTCCTACCCTACTCTATTACATCTCCACTCTTAATGCAGTCGCCAATAACTCCTTAAAATTAGAAGTGACAGGTCCTAAACTCATCCAGATCTCTGTCCTCAAACCCTACTTAAATCGATATATAGAGCTGTAAAGCGAGTCTCATAATCTGATATACTCATATCTTGAGTCTGAATCAAACTTATAAACTTTGTCTTTTTCCTGTCTTTGTAGATCTAAGATGTGTACTTAACACTGAACTCTCTCTGAAAATCTTGTCAAGTCACTTGTCTCAACTCATATGACCTCTTTACTGACTTCTACCAAGTCAGTGTGTTGCCCTAGAATAGTGAGAGTGAGACAATATACTGTAACCTCCTCTCCAAAGTACACTGCAAGCAATCGATGACTAGCTCTGTCTGCTCCCACCAAGCTTCAGTCTCCTCAGGATCTGTAGTACCCCTAAAATCCACTGCACCCATCCTACGAATCCACTTAAAATTATGGTCCCCTCTCGAATCTCTTTAGTTTAGAGCTGCAGCAACCACCTGCTGCATCGTCTAAAAAAACTGTGCCATCTGAGGTGACACCTCAACCCCTGCTATATCTACTATGGCATCTCTCTGATCAGTTATATTGGGATCATGGATCAAGTTACTCGATTCCCCAGTCGACCCTGGGCCAATAATATTATCTCTAGACACCATCCTACATAAGATAAAAATATACATCAGCCCTCTTAATAACTTCATTTATCCCTAGAAACGTAAACCCGCTCTAATACCACCTAATGTAGCTCTCCCTTGTCTTAATCACACAACTTATACCATAATCATCATAAAACCATCATTAACATAACCTAAACCAAACCTCAACCATAATTAAAATAAACATGTTCATGAACTGAATATAAAACCATCATACAACTTATTCAAGCCATACATTAGACAAGAATTCTCCACTCTAAATAACTAATCAATATATACTTTCATATCTTCATAACTATAATCATTATTCATAAGATTTCTGTATGAATATAGATATCCAAAGCAAATTTCAAAATGGATCTCATTAATATCAATACAATAATCATCAGTTTCAAAACATGTTTGTACAATGCATATATATATCCATCTCAAAACACCATAACCACCTGTAAGAAGGTTAATTTATATACATGCATCATAATCCAAAACAAAGCTCCCAAAATCAATCACAATAGATCTAAAGTCAACCCATTGAACAAAATATCATCATACTAATCCTACCTAACACCTAAAAACTCAATCTCAAGCCTTGGTGTTATCGGCAAGCTCTCGATCCCCTGGAAAATATAATGGGAAAGGATGAGCTGCCTACTCAGTTTGGGTTACCTGACCGTACCCTTATATCTTAACAACTCAATAACTTAATATAACATGAAGCAGAAAGATAGAATTGTAAAGTAAAAGTACAAATGATATTCAAACGCAAAATCCAAATTCCCAACATCTCAAAATATTCATTAAATAAACATAACATCCAATATTATTGCTATTTTTCATGCTATTAAATTAATTTATACTATATTTCTCATTATTGATCTATTCCAACCCTGCTTAACCTAGTATGCTTATATCCAATGGTCTGTCGGCTCAACTTATCATCACAAACTCAACCATCTCCATGTGGATATGAAAAATATAATATATATATATATATATCAACTCAAGGTACCCCGAACTCAATCTCAGTCGATCTGGTACTTCGGTACCGCTTCGGTACCTAGCCATTAGCACAGAATATCCCGGGACTCAGGATATTCTGATACCTAGATATCAGCACAGTGGATCTCCGGGACTCAGGATGCCCGGTACCTACTCCACAAATAGGTACCTAGCTATATCTCATCCATATCTCAACAGATTATCAATATCAAGATCATTGAATATAACATGTCCTAGGTAAGCTACTAATTCATCACTATTCTAAACTCAATCTATTATAGTTTAATATATTATATTCAAACTCAAGTTATTTTTACCAAAGAAATCCCACAACTCAAATATATTTAAAATCCCACACAATCCGTACTTATATAATACTTAAGACAATGCATAATTATGAAATTCATATTTAATTGAACAATTTACACATTACAAATCACAAAACAAATAATAGCCAATAATCACTTAATTCTCAATTTAATCTACTAATTAATTATTTCATCATTTCTCAAAAACTCATATATATAAAAAATATGTGTTAAAAATCATAAATCACATAAATATGTCAAATATGAATTTTTCAAGAAATAAGGGTCCAATCCAAGTTAACCTTACCTACTTTTCTGAAATAATTATTTCACTAGGTCCAAATTACTTTCCACCTTGACTTTAGAACCTAAATATTTATAAAGATCCTATTAGATAAATTTTAGGAACAAATTCACCTAAATTTATAATTCATAAACCAAAACATTACTTTTTATACAAAATTTCTAAATATTAAAATATAATTTTCTTTACCTCTAAAATTACTAAAATCCATTAATATTTATTAAAAATCTCATTTCCCTAAATATCCTTCAAAATACAAAAATTATCCAATTTTTTCTTTAATTCCAAATTTAACCCTACCAATTTTTTTAAAATCTCAAAACACCATTCTCTACTCATCTTTTCTCTTCTTTTTCCTACATTACCTTAGTCTTTCTCCAAAATTCATATCAAGCCCTTAAAATCCTATTTTCCTAACTTATCCCTCAACTTACTAAAAATCACCAAATAACCTAACAATCAAATTACCAAACTAATCCCAATCTTTTCTAAATAGTACCAAATTATCCCCATTTTCAACCTCTCTTACTCTCACGTCTCTCTCTCCATACTTCTCTCTTCTCTCTCTCTCTTTTTTTTTAGAATCACTCCCTACTCCTTTTCATTCCTTCTTTCTCTTCTTTCTTTTTTTTTTCCACTTCTTATTTCATTACCCACTCATCTTCCCATTACAAAATTTCCTTTTTCATCATTGATTTCAACACCTTAACTTTTTTAAAAAACTTTCCAGCCCTTATTTCTACCTTTATTCACCTGAAATTCAACCATTAAATTAACTAGTACAAGGTTTCAATCAAGAATTAAGCTTAACATCATCAAACAACACAAAACTTACAAAGAAAGACATTTAGCTCACATATCTATCGTATTCTCACTTTTTAGAAAATTTCAGTTAACCTCCTTCTTTAATTCCACCTTAATTCATTGCAAAATCCACAAAAATAATGAAAGGAAATAGAATAAACCACATGCAGGAGCAAAGGAACAGGAAAAGAAGCTTAACTCACATGCCAAACTTCAAAAAAAAAAGAAGAAAATGAAAGGACAACGAATGGAGACGAAGAAACTTGTTTGTTTTGTTCTGGTTTTACTTAAGTTTAAACTATGGGCTAGGTCAAGTTATTTGAAAATTTGGGTCAAGTCCAAGCTTAATCAAAGTTTCTAGAGCTGGGCCTTACAAAAACACTAAACCATGTTTCCCTTGCAATGGCTCTGGAGTTCGTAAGTAACTATTCCAAATGTCTTGGGATAGATTTTACTCCTTAATAGCGATGCATACTCTTCTATGTTTGTACATGGATTAAGAATATCTTAATTAGAAGACATGATTATTTTTTTTAAAATTAAAATGATGATTTAATATGTATTATTTCATTTATTTTTAATAATATCTTTTTAATACATGAAAAATACTAAAATTATTAGTAGTAAAAGGATTTTGTCATTATCAACACGCTATTGAAATCTCTCGTAATTTAAAATTTTTAATGAAGGATTCAAGAAAAGAAATAAAACATTAACTTAAAAATTTTACGAGCAAAAAAAATCAAAGAATCAAGACATTGTTTTAAAACATAATATCTTATTTTCTTGATTTCTTGAGGCTTATATTGTATAGCTTTGGTTGCTTGTTTTGATTCCTTATTTTTCTAAATATATAAATAAAAAATAGTACAAAAATAAAAATAACACACTAATATAGCACATAAACCAAAAAACACATAAAAACAATACAAAAATATAAAAATCACAATAAAAAATCACAACCAACAATAATACTAAATGAGCCCATATTTAATATTTTAAATATGAGATATAACCAATTTATTGGATATTTAACTAAAAATAACATGGAGAAAATAGTCATTATACTCTTAGTTCAAATTCCCTCCGCTAAATGTCGCTGGTGCCATTTCTCCTCCACCTATTTTGAGCTCTTAAACCTTTCCTTCAAAAGTCTACTCTTGGTCTCCTTCTTGTTATATTGGGACTTAGCAGATAAAAGAAGAAGAAGATTGAAGAATAGTAATGTTGTACATAATTGGTCTTGGTTTAGGCGACAAGAAGGACATAACGTTGAGAGGTCTAGAAGTTGTTAAGAAATGCGAAAAGGTTTACATCGAAGCTTACACTTCTCTTCTCTCCTTCAGCCTCTCCTCCGATGGGCTTTCCACTCTAGTATTGAGAAAAAACAAAATAAAAAACTTTTGCTTTATCGTTTTCCCTTTGTGTGTGTATAGTGAAGTAAGGGTTTTTGTTTTTGTTTTTTATTTTTATAAGAAAACTTTTATGGGAAACCGATTATAATAGCTGATAGAGAGATGGTTGAGGAGAAACCAGACCAAATTTTATCAGAAGCTCGAGAATCTAATGTCGCTTTCTTTGTTGTCGGTGAGCCCTTTGGGTACTGTCTTGTTCGTTCATCATTTCTAGGTTTTTTGACCTAATTCTATGTGTTTAAAATTTGATACTACGATAATAAGAATTTGTTAATTGTGACCTTAAATTTGGTGTTATTCACTTGTTTTTGTTATCCTTGATGAGGTATTTTTTTGGTTGTTGCTTTGCTTATACTAGTAGACTTGTATATAGTGTTGAGGGTGTTGAGGGTTGGATATATAAATGGGAGCAATTTTTTATGCTGGATAGCACACCAGATGACAAGAGGGTTGAGATTGCAGCTATGCATCTAGAGGGACCTGCCCAAGAGTGGCATCAACTTACAATCAACCATCGCAGTCATCAAGAGCCATTGAGCTAGGAGGAACTAACATTTTCCATCAAATAGAGATTTGATGAGGAGATTTTTTATGATCTAGCATCTTATCTTAAGGAACTCAAATAGGATGGGTTAGTGCAGGACCACTGCAATAAGTTTGAATGTTATTCTAATAAACTAATATTATTTGAAACTTATTTGGTTGAGTTTTTCTTAAAGGGCTTGAAACCAGAGCTAGAAGTGGGGGTCAGGCAGTTGGAGCCCTGCAACCTACAACAGGCCTTCTCTTTAGCTCGAAAGCAAGAGGCAGTGTTAGCAGTCCACTCCACAACTCTACCATGGAAAGGATTGGCTAAAGCTGCAACATCTTCTAGAAGGTATAATGTTTGAGGCAATAAAGGGGTCCAACAACCCTCAGAAGGAACAAGAACAAGGACTGATAAGGGTCTTTTCCCAACACCAGAACTACAAGGTATGATCAGTCATAGCTATGCAAACAGAACACCAAGTTCGTCAAAAGTAATGAGTAATAAGGAATTTAAGGAAAATAAATGAAGGGCTTATGCTTTTGGTATGATGAAAAATACATCCTTAGACACCATTGTATAAAGAAGTAGCTGCATTTGTACTTAGTGGATGATAAGAATAAGAATGAGGACAGTCTAGAAAGTGGGAATTTGACAAAAGAGGGGCAAGGATCTCCTAATGTATCTTTTCACGCAAAGCTAGGAGCGAAGGAAGAGGAAGAATATAAGCAAATAAGGATTAATGGAACTCACCAATGGAGGCCTATTCAAATACTAATTGACAATGAGAGCACCCATAATTTTTTGGATGATGATGTGGCCAGGAGAAGTCAGGGAAGCCTAGAGACAGTGCCACCTGTACAAATTATAGTGGGTGGAGGATTGAAACTATAGTGCTATCAAAGGTACAAGGGATTCTTATAGGAAATGTAAGGTGTCTCATTAGGAAGTTGTGACTTTAGTTTTGGGGGTGCAGTGGCTAACTACCCTAGACTATGTGCTTTGCAATTTTAACACTAGGGCGATGAGGTTTAATGAGGAAGGACAGTGGGTGAATTTACAAGGAAACCCTTGTGAGAAGGCTAGAATGGTATCCAGTAAAAGACTAATCAAAATTTTCAAATGTTTAAGGGTAAGGGGTCTCTATATGATGTAATTAACATACCTATTGGAGTCTCAATTACAACAGATGAACTTGGAGGAACCTAACCCTGAACTAGATGAGTTAGAAGAGTTGCTGGTAGAATTTAATAGTCTGTTCTAAGAGTCTTAAGAATTATCTTCCCACAGATAACAAAATCCACTTGAAGGAAGGAATAGACTCCATTAACATTCAACCTTACTATTATTCAGGAGAGCATAACGATGTTATTGAAGGAGCAGTGAGATAACTGTTGCAACAGGGGTTTATTAGACACAGTTTAAGCCCCTAATGCCTCTCGAGTAGTGTTGGTAAAGAAGAAAGACAGTTCCTAGAGAATGTGTATTGACTATAGGGAACTTAAAAAGCATACTATCAAGAATAAATTCCCTATTCCATCGATTGATGAGCTGTTAGATGAACTACACGGGTCAAGTTGGTATACTAAGTTGGATTTAAGATCCGACTACCACCAGATTAGAATGTTTGAAGAAGATATAGCCAAAATAGCTTTTAGGATACATGAGGGCCACTATGAGTTTTTAGTGAAGCCTTTCAGATTGATTAATGCCCCATCTATGTTTCAAAACTTAATGAAAGCTTAATGAATGACATCTTCAGGCCATTATTAAGAAGATTTATACTTGTATTTTTCAATGACATTCTTATCTATAGTAACTCCTTGGGATAGCATATGTCGCACCTAAGGAGGGTTTTAAAGTTACTGTAGTCCCATCAGTTATTTCTTAAAAGTAGTAAGTGTATTTTTGGGCTAAACAAATTAAGTACCTAGGCCATTCAATTTCAGGAAGAGGAGTGGCTATTGATGAGAGGAAGATTAGAATAATCAAGGAATGGCCAACTCCCATATCACTTAAGGAATTGAGAGGATTCCTTGGACTGACAGGTTATTACCAAAGGTTTATCTAGGGGTGTGCTCGACTAGCTAAACCTCTCACATATCTATTTAGGAAGCAGGCAGCAGAGAAGTGGAATTAGGGAGAGCAATAACAACAAGCATTTGAACGACTAAAGGAAGCATTGATGGGGGCACCGGTATTGGCTATGCCTGATTTTCAACCCTTTGTAATAGAGGTCATTGCGTATGGAATGGGAATTGAGGTAATTTTGCAATAAGAAGGATACCTTATCACTTATCTAAGTAAGCCAGTGGCAGAGAAACATGTGGGACTGTCAACCTATGAAAAGGAATTTTTAGCTATTATTAAGGCTATCAAACAATAGCACCATAACCTTAGTAGGAGGCAATTCAAGGTGCACACTGATCGTTAAAGTCTCAAGTTTATTGTTGATTCTATAGAAATTACATACAAAGGGGAAAAATTGTCCAGAACACCTCAAAACCCTATTCTAACTTTTTCTATATGCATGTTAAGGAACAATTCATAGGCTTAGTCATTCTAATTTCTATGTAACAACTTAACTTGATAATTTTTATCCTTTCCACATTCACGTCCTAGCACAATTTAAACTCTTATCTCACGTATACTTCCATAAACATGTATCATTTTAATTAGGGTATATTTTGGAGCCTTACAATGGGACTCGTAATAATGCACCATCCCTAAGAGCTGACGTCTCGGCGGCTGCACTCAGGGTAGCTTTTATGCTAAGCAAGTTTTCCGCCCTAGGCACCACCATT
>JAOXYD010000006.1:1229161-1243900 GCA_028565735.1 Pinacopodium congolense
TTTATTTTAATTATTAAAATAATTCATTAATTAGGTTTAATATCATTTAGGTCCTTATAGTTTGGTAAATTATTAATTAAGTCCCTATAGTTTGATAAACTATCAAATAGGTCCCTAAGGCCTTGTTTAGTTAGGCTGTTGTGTTTGGCTTTGGTTTCCTGTTTTTCTAAATACAAAAGTAGAAAAAGAAAACACACTAATATAATATAGAAATTGAAAAAGAAAACGCAACAACTAATATAAAAATACAATAACTACAATAAAAAACTGCAACCTACAACCCAACTAAACATCCCCTAAAGTTTCAAATTACTTTCACTATTAGCTCTGTGTCACATGGCATGTCCATGTGATGTCACGTGTCACTACCGTTAGATTGAAATAATGGAGGGACTAACAATGAAAGTAATTTGAAACTTTAAGGACTTATTTGATAATTTTAAAATTATAAGGACCTAATTGATAATTTACCAAACCACATGGGATCTGGATGAATTTAATCCTTTATATATGACTATTTGTATTTAATGAAACACAAGTTTGAAGTATTTAAAAAGTTCAAAGAATTTTAACTTGAAGTAGAGAACAAACAGGTAAGAGTATTAAGAAACTTATGTCTGGTTGAGGTGACAAGTATTTAGACCACGAATTTCTTGATTACTTAAAAGAGAATGTGAGTCTCTCATAATAAACTCCATAACATAACGGAGTATTTGAAAAGAGAAACCATACTTTATTAGATATGATACGTTCTACGATGTGTAATGTAGTTTTCCAATTTCATTTTGAGGATATACCATTAAAAACGGTAGTAGACCA
Source organism: Pinacopodium congolense (assembly GCA_028565735.1). Classification (NCBI taxonomy): domain Eukaryota; kingdom Viridiplantae; phylum Streptophyta; class Magnoliopsida; order Malpighiales; family Erythroxylaceae; genus Pinacopodium; species Pinacopodium congolense. The sequence goes on from JAOXYD010000006.1 coordinate 1,229,981, forward strand.
AGATTATCACACTTAAAGATCTGGGGATGTGATGCTTATGTAAATGATGTAATGCCTGATAAGTTTGAAGTTAAATCAAATAAATACAAGTTTGTGGGATATTTGAAGATAGTTTTTTGTATAAATTTAACCATTCTCTTAATCAAAAGGTATTTGTCTCAAGACACGTTATGTTCCTATAAAGAGAATTTATTCTGAAGGAAAGTAGCTGGAGTGATGTAGAACTTAAAAAAGTTATAGAACTACAAACACACATCTAAGTGGAATAATAACATCAAGTTGATGTATTAGATATACAATTAATGATTTAATAAACACATAGTCCTCAATGCTTTAGTAGGGTACATCGTTCTCTTGTTAAATTAAATTTACATGTTGTAAAAGAGAGTGATGATATTTCACTAATGGATAATGCGTTTACTAATTTTAAGGAAGTAATATCAGACGTTGATTCCTTAATATGGCAAAAGCCGTAAAATCTGAAATATAATCCATATATATTATCCAAGTATGGACTTTGGCAGATGCACATAAAGATATTTTACCTATTGGGTATAGTGGGCTTTTAAGAGAAAATTTGACATTGATGGAATTGTTCGTGTATCCAAAGTAAGGCTAATAGCAACAGGTCACAAACAAAAACAATGAGATGATTTTGACGAAGTCTTTTCATCGGTAGCAATGCTTAAGTCTAAAGTGTTATAAAATATTTATTTATACTAAAAATTATTTAAATTTTATTTACTAAAATGAGAAAAATTAACAATATTTAATACAAGTTTGTCATAAAATAGTAATTAATAGTTATTTCATTTCCTTTTGCTTTATTTTTTTATTGTTTATAAATAGTTTTGTCAATGTTTGTCTTTGAATTTCTTACCTACCAACTCTCATCACACATCAAGTAATGTCTCTTTCCTTCTCTTATTTGCACACTTCCTCATTTCTCATGTCATTCTCATTTTAAGCAGTTGCTCATTTTTTATAATCTCTCACACTCATTTTTAAAGCTCTATCTCATAAATCTCTCTCTCTCACACACACATACACTAAACACTCAACGATCACTTTCTCTCATGATAAACACTTCATGCTCTTTTCTTTCCCTGGAAATCTGTCTTAGTCTCACTCTCCTTCACTCTTTCTTGTTCACTTAATCAACTCTTTATATCATTTAAACTTGTACAGATATAAAGATGGTGCTCTACTCGTGAGACTAGGCAACAAGATAGTAGATAAAGCTGGTAGATTGGGCGAGGTAAGTGGAAGCGTTGGGCAAGGCATTAAGCGAAGGTTATTGGAGAAGGCAATGCTAGACATTATGCTCCATACCGAGTGAGGTGTAAGAGAGACTATAAATCATTCTTTTTAGGCAAGGTGCTGGGTGAAGGCAATAATAGGTGTTAAGCAAAGGCTATTGGAGGCATTAGGCAATGCAAAGTGATGATCAAGGCAATTGGAGGTGAAGGGCTGTGGGTGTGATTGGATCTGGATTGGAGAAGATAAAATAAGAGAAGATAGCCAAACCCATTGCCATTGATTCAAGTAATCGATTTAATCAGTTGGTTATTAACCTAGTCAAGCCAAACCCAACCAAATTTTATAATTACAGGTTTTTTTACAAAATCAAACTGACTAGCTTAACAGTTATGGATTAACCAAGTTCAATTAATCATTAAGAATTTTTTATACATAATTTATCTTGATTATATATCATATATGTAAAATATTATTTATAAATATAAAATATACGATGTGAACCCATTAACACTATAAAAAGATTAAGATAAGAGATAAGACTTACAATAAAGATGTAAACTTATCTATTTACTTTTACTATCTTAAAACTTGATATTGTATTCAATAACTTAATCTTCAGGTAATACTCATCGTATTTCCATTAACCTGATCTTCATCCATCATTGTTTTTGCCCAAATGTTTCAACTTGGACCCGAATCATATTTCTCCACATCTTTTATTTTCAATCGTAATTTGATCTTCGAAACGTATATTTTCAACACATCAAACACAATAAACACATTACTAATTACGTTTTACTATCATCAAAATATAAGTGAAACCATTCATTAATATAATTTCGAAACAACGTATATTTATTTTAAACTATAATTATTCCAATTTTAATAATATACCATTCTTTTTAACTGATTTTAAAAGGAACGATATGATTAAATATACATAATAACAGTGTAATACTAAAACCATATAATATTTAATGTAGCTTGTTTGGATAAGAAGAAAAAAAGCTAACGTGTCTTGTATCCTCTTATATAACAAAGATATATAGCGACATAGAGAATAAACACATGTATTAGTTGTTTTGTCTAATGTTTTCTTGTAACACATTTTTTATCAATTAAATCTCCTAAACTTCTCATTTGTTAATTTTGTCTTTAATATAAGTTGAAACATCTATAATATTACCTGATAGTTCATTCCTTATTTGACATAAGTATAATTTTATTAAAGTACATTGCATGGCCAAATGAAAAAAAAAGAAGTTTCTAAAAAAAAGAAACTTCACATATAGAGTTTTGAATTTTAATATTTTTTATTATTTGAAATTTGAAGGTAAAAATGAATTCATTTTATATTAGAATTTTTTGTGAACACTTGTAGTTAGATTAAATTTATTAGTTTAATTTACTTGTTATTTCATTAAATAAATTGTAAAAAATCCAACTTATGTTGTTATTAAATTTTATAATTATTGATTTGTCCACTACAAATATATTAAAAAATCACTAATTAAACTATTTTTAATTAAAATTCTGAAAATTTAAACATTGAATTGAAATTCTAGTATCTTTTTATACGCTAAATTAATTCGATTAAGAAATAATTAACCACATTTTAATTTAGATGACATTTGGTATCGTTGTTAGTTTTAATTTTTAATTTTTAATTTTATGTATTTTTAGAATTCTTGTACTGTTTTAAAATATTATTTTTTAAATTTCTTTATTTTAAAAAATAAAAACCGAATAAAAACCGAAATAAATACCAATCAAACATTGTTTGATCTTAACTTTTAATATCAAATACCAAGCCCAAAGTATAATTGGGCCTCCAGGATTTAAACAATAAAGACGCCTAAATGTGCTCACCAGTCCTTTTCTGATCCGTATAAAGCAGCCGCCAATCTCCTTTCAAAGCTCTCTGGTCCCCAACGAAAATGGAGACCACCACCGAACTTCCGACCACAAATGACTGAAGACATCAACCCAAAGCAAACGTGTGGATGTGTTTCAGTGACCCTTTGAAACGTTAGCTCTCTCTCTCTACACTCTCTCATCATCCAATGCCCATCAAGATGTTACCCAAATTAGACTCTCATTTACACCATTCCAAAGAAGTCGGATCCCAAAAAGCTGTTTCACCCCTGCAGTCCAATTCCAATATTATCACCAAAACATTAAATTGACAACAACAACGGAGAACATGTCTCTAACTGCTAGACTACACATCATCAATCCACACGTCAACCTCAACCTTCGCAAGAATAGCAAAACCAAGTTTGCTGATTGTGCTCTCCGATTTCGACCCAAACCCATTTATTACAACAACGAGTTTGTCGCCATTTTGTGTAATTTTTCCAAACCCAGAATGGAAAAAGCTTCAAGTAGTGCAGTTCCAATGGTTAAGAGCTCGTTGATTGATCCGGACGGTGGGAAATTGGTGGATCTGGTGGTGTTGGAGGCGGAGAGAACGTCGAAAGCAGTGGAAGCCGAGTCAATGCCGAAGGTGAGATTGACCAAGATTGATTTGGAGTGGGTTCATGTGATTAGCGAAGGTTGGTCGAGTCCTTTGAAGGGATTTATGAGGGAAAGTGAGTATTTGCAGAGTTTACATTTTAATTGTCTGAAAATGAGTGATGGGTCTGTGGTTAATATGTCGCTTCCTATTGTTTTGGCGATTGATGACGAGATTAAGGGGAGTATTGGGTCGTCCAAGGATGTTGGGTTGGTTGCCCCCGGTGGAGATTTGATTGCCATTCTTCGAAGGTTAGTTTCTGATCCAACATTGTATATGAAAATCACTCATTATGAAATTTATAGTTTATAGCTTCAATGAATGTTTTAGATAATGAAGCAACAGAATATAATAGACTTGCATGTAGTGTTATAAAAAATTTGTCACTTTCGCACTAAGAATCTCGTCCTTGCTGTAGGAAACACATGAAATGAAAGGTAAGATTTGGGGCAGATGCATGAAAATTAAACAACCTTCAGCTATACCAACTGTGTTTGCTATTATCCTGGTTTCTTTATTTGCAGCGGATAGTACTAAGGGGTTCTATGGGGAAAGAGACTTGTCCATTTTACTGATGTAATGATAGGAAAGAAATGTTAGTGAAGACAAATCATTCTGTTTTTAGACCACAAAAATTCTCGAGTTAACACATAGGTTTTGGTTGTGCATTTTGAAGGCCTCTTTTAGCCAAAAATGAGTTTCATACTGAAAATGATTATTGCAGTGTTGAGATATACAAGCATAACAAAGAGGAAAGAATAGCCAGAACATGGGGTACAACCACACCGGGGTTGCCGTATGTTGAAGAGGTCATTACGCCTGCTGGTAATTGGCTTATAGGTGGAGATTTGGAAGTGCTAAAACCTATCAAGTATAATGATGGGCTTGATCACTATAGGATCTCTCCGCAGCAACTGCGCAAGGAGTTTGATAAGCGTCAAGCTGATGCAGTTTTTGCATTTCAGCTAAGGAACCCTGTGCACAATGGGCATGCATTGCTGATGAATGATACACGCCGGCGACTTTTGGAACTTGGTTACAAGAATCCAGTTTTATTGCTTCATCCTTTAGGAGGTTTTACAAAGGCTGATGATGTGCCTCTGGATGTAAGGATGGAACAACATAAGAAGGTACTTCTATCAATTTTATATTCATCTTTCATGGTGCTTTAATTCTGTTAAAATAAAACAATACCGTTCTTGTTATATATTGTTTGACGCTTTTGAATGGATATCCATGGTTTTCTTTAAAACAGGTTCTGGAAGATGGAGTTCTTGACCCAGAGACTACAATTGTCGCCATATTCCCATCACCTATGCATTATGCAGGTCCAACTGAAGTACAATGGCATGCAAAGGCACGAATAAATGCTGGAGCTAATTTTTATATAGTAGGTCGTGATCCAGCAGGCATGGGTCATCCTATAGAGAAGAGAGATCTATATGACCCTGATCATGGAAAGAAAGTCCTGAGCATGGCTCCTGGCCTGGAGAAGTTGAATATCCTACCATTTAGGGTAGGTACCCTTGCTTCGTGCCTCATATTTCTGGACTCTATTTCTGTCTTGCTTTTGTCTTGTCTAATATCATTATTTGCGATGCGAAATTCACATGGCCATGGAAGAGCATCATTTCATTGTCTTTTCTGCTGTTGTGTACTGTATTTGCATGAGCAAGTGGAATTGATTAGTTCTAGAATTTCTGATATCTCCATTTGAAGGCAGAGTTACCCCCTTTTTTAACCCTTGGCTATGAAATATGTAAAATACATTTTTCCTCTCAGTTTTATCTTGTATGATGAGAGCTCTAGATAGATGGCTGTAGAATGGAGATAGTCTCTTTCAGAAGGAATGAGAACTATATTTTAAGTGCTTAGGTTCTTTCAGAAGGAATGAGAACTGTATTTTAAGCGCTTAGGTTTTCATTTGTTTACAAGGTCAGGTTCATAATTCATTTACTGGATAAAAATATAAGAAAATGCAATTTGGGTGCTGATTCTTATTCTAGGCTTAGACTTCTCTGCCAATAATTTTCAGGAAAATGAGGATAACAATATGTCTTTATAAGGCTGGTTTAGTTTTAGTGTTCAAGATCCCATATGAAACTATTAGTTCTCGATTTGGTTTTTTCTGTCACTCTGTTCTAACATGTGATTGTTCGTTTTGCCTTCACTTTGAGCCTTAGTTATTTTCTGGGTCTAATTTACTTGCCGTAAGACATTGTAACATTCGTGTTTCACATGTATATGAGATTTACGTGATCATGCCTGTCTCTATGTATTCCTCATTATTAAGTTTGTTCCTGCAATCTTCAGGTGGCAGCATATGACACAGATGCAAAGAAGATGGCATTTTTTGACCCATCTCGTGCTAAAGACTTCCTCTTTATCTCCGGGACGAAGGTAGGTAATTAGTTCTCTGGTAGGTTTCGATAATGAAGGACAACATACAGATTCCTCCATGTTCTGGTGCTTCTTATCCTGAAATTATTGCATGTAACTTTGTTCAGCTCTCTAGATTTGTTACAAGAAAAAAGAGGATGCTTGCCTTTTTCTTCTGTAGAAACTAACTTCTTAATCTTATGATACTATAAGATTTAGAAACGAATCGTGGTGTAGGTTTGCTAGATGCCATTTGACACTCATATTGTTTGATAACAGATGCGGACCTATGCGAGAACCGGCGAAAACCCTCCCGATGGTTTCATGTGCCCTGGCGGTTGGGAAGTCCTTGTTAAGTACTATCAGAGCTTGCAGTCAGAAGAGACAACTCAGAACTCTGCTGTTTTATCAGCTTGATTCTATAGGGTGCATCTGAAGACATGCCAACTAACAGATCCATAGGGTGCATCTGAAGACATGCCAACTAACAGATCCAAAGATATTTCTCCGATCGGTTGGCTGGGATGCATGTCAGATAGATTCAAGGCATTGATTGTTATTATTTCAAAGACAATTTTCTAATAGAAAATGAATAGTTTCCTTGAAGGGATTGATGCGGAAGATAGAGCAAAAGGAAGTATTTTCTTGGCTGGAAGAAGGAGAATTTGTTTCTGTAAGTTCCATTCATTGATCTAAAGTTCCAATTGCAAACATTGCAATTTCAAATGAAGCTAGAAAACTAATTCGATTTTGGATTATGTGGACCACCAGATTCATGAGTCCTGAAAATCATACATCTATATCTGTTATGTATGCAAATACAAATATTGTTCTAAGTAGTTTCTCTATAAGGATATTAAAGTAGAATGATATTTTTTTTCATATATAAATAAAATTTTGTTTAATTTTTAAGATTTGATTGCGGTGAGCGTGGATTGAATATGCGATCTTCAGTCTGACGTTCTCCTAATTGAGCTATCCCTGCATGTGTACCTTAATCCAATGATATTTTCAGACAACTATATAATTATTGGATGAAATGGTATCATCTATTCAATGCATTATTCTCTGTTGTGTTTCATATCAAGATATTTAAAGTTTATATAACCTTATCAAATGCGGAAAAAAAAAATCAAAGATATTTGCGGAATTGCAGGCAGTACGAGCCTCTGCAGCTTTGCCCAGGAATCGGAAACCTCATCGGACGATTCCACCTGCTCTGGAGTAGTGAAAACACAGGTAGGACCTGCAGTTCACATGGGCCGGTCTGGTTCAGTTGGTCTTGGCCCACTTGCATTTGGAGACGTGGCAATAATATCTTCATATGACTTTGGTTTTTTATTATGGTTTTTAGTTTTTATTTTTATTAAAAATAAAAGTTTATTTGGTTTAAATTTATAATAAAAATTTAAAATAAAATTTTTTGGGTTAAATTTTGACATAAAAATTAATTTAATGATGAAAACTAAAAATAAAATAAATATAAATTCTTCGAATAATGAACTCTTATATACATTAAAAATACATATTAATTAATAGATTATATCTATAATTCAATATAAAAAAATTTGTTTATAAAACATGTTTTTTAAAACAAAAAGAAATATGATTTTATTATTTATATTATTTTGTTTTTTTATTATTGTTAATTAATAAATCGTGTTTATAAATAAAAGTAAAATAAAAAGATTTCTATCATTAAATTTTTTTAAAGGTAGTAATTAAAAAATTAAAAATAAAAGTGATATTAAATAGGGTATAAAGTTGGTAAATCTCACTCTATATTATGAATTATTTAACTTTTGTTGGGCTTGGTTTGTGGGCATAGGTAGTTCAAGAACATGATGAATGTACATGAGCAAGCATCCTTTGGAAGTTGGAACCTACTTAAAGACAGTTGATCTTCCCTTTTAAATGCTACCACACACTTTTGAAATGGTCAAACTTGCGATTTTTAAGGTTTCAAAAAAAGTTTTTAATTAAGTTTTCTAACTTTACATCATAATGTTATTAAAATAGTATTCATTACACCTTAAAATAGGGCATAAGGTAGTATAAAAAACAATATTGAAAATTACTTAAATCTTTTATGAATCATTGAAGTGTAAATTGTAAATTTGACTAATGTTTAAAAATTATTTTTTATTATTTAAAATTGCATTAACATTTAGTAGTTCGAGACTATCTACTTATAATATTACAAAAGCGAAGTTATCAACTCAAATATTAGGAATTGACAAAATTTTAAATTTGATTAAAATGTTATTATGAATATTTTAAAAACATTAGAGTCCAATATGATGTCATAAATAAATAATGGTATAGGAAGACTATCCCAAAGTAAACTCCTAACTCAGACAAATCTTAATGCATTGATTGAGCTTGAACTCAAAAGTAATGGTGAAAACTGTGGGTATATCGGGATGAGGTGGACCACTGGAGGTTGATATTGAATCAAATTGGTCCTAAGTTAAAGCCTCGGTTCACTCAATGCCATCTAAAAGTAGATAGCTCATAACCATGAATTTTACCAAAATACAGCCACCAACTTTCCTACCTCATTCATCAACTCTCACCATGAATTCAAACCCGTTAAAGGGTAGTTGAAAATACAACCGTCTCACCAATTCATCATCTTATTATATCTTTCCTTTTTCTTAATATTGTATTGAGAAAAATGTCCGTATTTCAAATAAATCATATGACAAACAAACGACTTAAAAAATCAGGTCTAAGTGAGTTGAAAGCTGTCCTATCGAGACTCAAAACTTCCAACTTTTTAAATTGAGGCTTATTAGGACTGCTTGCTTCACCACCTGGATTAACCTATTAAGAATCGATCATATAGCTTTGTGTTGAGAAATAAGTAAGAGAAAATTAAAAGACAAAAAGCATCTTTCAAACTCTAAAGTTTTGATTAATATTCAGTTTAGATCTTAATGTTTTAGAATTTTTAAATTAAATTTTAATGTTTTAAAAATATTTAAAAAGAATCTTAAAATTTTAAAAATGTTTGTTATTTAAAAAATGTTAAAAAACAATTCTTAACTTAATGTTAGATCAAAATTGTTTTTTAAACGTTTTTAAAATATTATAATTCTTTTTGAATACTTATGAAATGTTATGATTTTTTTAAAAATATTTTAAAATGTTCAAATTTGACATAAATATAAATGAAAACATTAGAGTTCATATAATGTTTTTTTCCAAAATTAAAAAGAAGAGAAGAAACTAATAAAAAAACACAAATTTTTAACGGGTTTTGATAATTTGTTGTTACTAACATCATCGGAAGTAGAATAGTTATGATTTTTTATTCCAATATAAACAATAGGGTATGTTAAATTTTATGAAACCCTAAATTCATACGGTATATTACAAAAAATATTCCCGTTTTTCTCTAACTACAACAAGCCTTGAACCAAATTACAACAATATCATTTTATTTAGCTATCGACGTGCTAACTTTACTTGAGACTATAACGACGGTGCACAAAAACACAAACGATGTCGTTATGTACTGCCGTTTACCTTCTTTCTTCAAATTATACAATACAACGAGGCACCTATCTATTTGTACCTCAGACAAAAAATCGAGAAAATGCTCCTAAAATATATTGCTATTACTTTGCTACACTTTTAACTATGGTTCTGAATATCGTATCGGTACCGGTACTGGTCAATACTAGTAACGCTTCGGATAATTTTTTAAAATTATAAATTAATTATAAAATTTTATAAAATTTGTAAAATAGTCTATAAATATATTATATTGTATGGTTTTTAATTTAACTTTAAACTTAAAAAATGTCAAAATATATAAAATTTTCTCTTTAAAAATATTTTTTTTCAAAATTTTTTTTCAGTACTAACCGGTACAGATTGAAATTGGTAATACCGATCGGTACTGACCGATATTTAAACTCGGTACAAAACAGGTGGATTCCATTCCTTTTTTCGACCGGTACAAAACGAAATTCGAAACTTTACTTTTAACACTTGCCCAACTTACTAATATATATATATATATATATCACATATACAACATTTTGGTTTTCATTCAATATTGTATTCCCTAAGCTTATGAACTGTATCGCACACTACTTCAATTCCAAGTTTCTGCTCATTACTCCAACTAGAAAATGGTTTGGTTTCTGCTTATTCCTGAATTGACTCGGGCAATCATATTAGCCAACTGGCTTGGGACCCTCTTAATAAAATTTCATATATACACACACGTTAATATGTTGCAGACCAAACGAACTTTAACATTAATTCTCCTCCTTCATTTTAACAGTACATGTGCGTCTCTCTACGGCTGAGGTACCATCCGTAAAAGGTCCCTGACTGCTCATAGTTTCACGCTTGAGCTGTCGTGGGTCCATTTAGTTTCCTATTCTTTCACAGTCTTTGTATTTTACAGAGATTTTGATATAGATTTGAGGGGAAGGTGCTTTCAGAGTCAACTCAGATTTGTGGTTCCTGAATTGTTAAAACTTGGACTTTATGTAATAGGTTACAAAATGGCTGGGGCTGTATAGGATGAATCTTCTTATACTATTCAATGTTTCCACACATCACGATTTATGGTTTTTGTTTTGTGTAGTCTATGTCCAGCTTTTTGTCAACCCTAAACATGTTTAGGGTTCTGTCTGTTTCGAGTCACCCCTAGATCCTTTTCCATTTAACTCAACATCTATATAATACTTGGAGATAACTTATTTGACGAAATAATAATTTAGTTTTGTTCGTACGGTTATTAAAACTAAAAACGAATAACCCAATTAAGTTTATTAATTGGCTTAATATATTAAATAAGTTAGGTTATGAACTAATAAAAAAAATTATCTTCGAAATCCATGAGAAATTAGAAGGTCAATGTTTGAGAAATCAAATCATACATAAATAATAGAAATTTCAAAAGTCTTGAAAGAAATTTTCTTTTTTCAAGTGTGAAATGGATGATAGAAATTATTTTTTTATTTATAAACACAGATCATAAATTTGTAAAAATAGAAAAAATATAAATAATAAAATCTATTTTTAATGTTTAATAAACAAGTCTTATAAACATATTTTTTAATATTTAATAATGGACATAATCTATTAATTAATATATATTTTTAAGGTGCATGAGAGTCATTAATCTAAGAATTTAAATTTATTTCGTATTTGATTGTTATTATTAAATTAAAATTTTTGATAATTTTAATTGAACATGTTTTTATTTTCAATTTTTATTACAAATTTAAGCTAAATAAATTTCTATTTTTTTTAATAAAAACTAAAAAAATTTAACCCAAAAAAAAATAAATGACACCAAAGCAACCCCTTAAATTCAAGTAATAAATTTGATGCAAATGATGGCCTAGGCAATCTTTAACAGTTAAAAATGCTTAATCCTTAGGAGAAATCGAATTCAAAACCTCTATTTGGAGACCCTATTCTAAATTGAGGTTGTATTATTAATATTAATATTAATATTAATATTAATGTTGCCATTTACAACCCCATCAATATCATATACAAAGAAAGTCGTGATAAGGAAGCTATGCATTTGAGATATTGGGGTTGGGTTTGTTAGTTAAGTGGTTGAACGCATGTAGGCAATTAGAGCTGACATCGTATGAGTACTTAAAAGTGCATTGTACTGTTGTCTGATTGTACCCTAGATAATTGTATTAGATCAAAGTTACATGGTCTATAGTTTTGAATTTCTACCCTAGATATTGGATTGATCGATCATAGCTCGGGATCTGAAAGTGGACCCTTTTAATGTCTTCCTCTGTGCTTAAACGTCCATTTCACCGGTCAATATTATTCACTGGAGAACGTGGAGTTGCCTTATTTTGAGGATCGTGAGTCGTGAACCCATTGTCAGTCACATTCAAGTTCTTTCGTTTAACATGTGTATGATTCACGGGATTCAATATAAATTTGGAGTTGTTGAGCACTTGATTTTTGAGCATATTAAGACTTGTTTATTTAGGACTTTAATTTTTAGTTTTTAGTTTTTATTGTTTTAAATACAAAAATTAATTAAAAAAAAAGACATTAATAAAACACAAAAATCGAAAAAGAAAACACAATACTCAATACTCAATACAACAACTATAACAAAAAATTAAAACTCACAACTTAAACTAAACATGTCCTTAGAGTACGTTTTGCTGTTACCTTTTCATTCTTTATTTTTATTTTTATTTTTGTGTATATTTATATTGATTTTTGTGTGATTTTTAAATTTTTATGCTATTTTTTAAGATTTTTATGTTATATTAGTATGTTATCTTTTTAATTTATTTATTATTTTTATTAGTTTTTATGTTATAAAAAATAAAAAATAAAAATAAAAAACTAAAAGTAATAAGTTTTAGTTTTTTATTTTTATTTTATATTTTTCTAAACACTAAAACTGAAAAAAAATATTGCAGAAACTAATAAAAATAACATATCAATACAGTATAAAAATTGAAAAAAAAAATATATATAATACACAAAATTTAATATAAAAATATAATAATCACAATTAAAAATTATAACTAATGACCTGATTGATCTGATATGATAGAAGAACCATCCGAAATAAAAATTCTTGTAAAGTTTCTGATGGAAGCGGGTGGGTAAGGGTCGAATGCCAATGTGGAAGCGGAAGGCTGGGAATAACAATGCAATTTATGTCCTTATACGTTGTCGTTGTGATCCTAAATGAAGAGATGAGATCAACGGTGGTCCATAACAGTATTGTTTAGGCCTGTATTAAGCATCGTTTAGATATATGAAAAGACAAGATTTCTTGAGTTGTATCATGTAAGGTTAGGATTTTAGAAGAAAATTTTATTGCACTTTATATAAGTTGTTTAAAAAAGAATAAAGAATTCTCTCTACCTACCCATAAAGGTAAATTTCATCTTAAGAGGTCAAACCACATAAATTTTATGTGTTCGTTCTTCTTTCTTGAGTTTTGATTGCTATTTGATATCTGCTATTCACATAACAAGAATTATACGACAAATTGATAGAGTTAATATATATTTGACTGGGAAGTTATGAAAAAGTCGAGCATAGTTTGGAGATATTGATAAGATAATGTTTTGGTGATTAATCTGCTTTGAACATCATACAAAAATCATAGTTAAATTACAACTTATTGTAATTACAATGATATTTATCGTAATAATTCATAACTATATCATAATTCGAAATATATTACAAACAATTTTAAGTTTGGATTAATCCGACACTAACTTTAATTCGGATTTCAAATATTAATTTGTAATTTTTTTCATAACCTTATAAAATTCTTGAACTCTTTTTTTTTTCCTACAAAATTTGGCACTCATAGAATTTTACAACCTTCCCTTCTTAAATTCTTGACGTCACCGTTAATATCTAATTCATAATTAAGAAATTTCCCCTCCTCTTCATATGTTGAACTAGATTAGATGTTTGTTAAAAACCCTTCATTACACATATTAGGAAAGTTACCCTAATGCCATTTATAACATCCAAAATTCATGCAGATTCAAGAATGATGTCAATTTGAACTTAAGAGGTCGTTTGATAATGCTGTTGGTTATGGTTTTGAATTGTAATTTTTGTGTTTTTGTATCAATTTTGATGTGTTATTTTCAGTTTTTGTACTGTTTTTCTTGATTTTTGTACTGTATAAGTATATTGTCTTTTTCAATTTATATGTATTTTGTATTATGCCTATAGGTATTTCATAATATGTTGGATGAGATGTTCAGTATAGATTCTATTTA
>JAOXYD010000006.1:1282889-1299723 GCA_028565735.1 Pinacopodium congolense
TACCCTTATGAGACCATACTTTCCTTTGTCATTATATGAGTTAATATGCTTTGTTTTCACCCTAATAAATAGCTTGAAACTTCACCATATTTTCAATCATTTGCTTGCTTCTTAAAGCTTATGCACCATTATAATCACCTTGATCTTTGTTGGGTCCGTTTCATCCTATCATAATTGCTGTAATTATTCATTAAGAAAAATATATAAACTGTATGCATCAAATCAAGGAATATTTTCTCAAAAGAAAAAAATCAAGTAATAGTTTGCATTGATTTTTGATTTTTTAAATATGAATAATACAAAATGAATGAAAAATATAAATAAAATATGTAATTAGATAAAAATAATACAAAATAGATAAAAACAGACAAAAATAAAAACTAAACACAGTTTTAGGTCACGTTGTTATTATTTTAGGTCATGTTTAGTTCACTTTGATTTTCGATTTTCGTTTCTTATTTTTTAAAATATAAAAATTGATAAAGAAAATACACTAATACAGTATAGAAATCGAAAAAAATAATAATATCCAATATAAAAATACAATAACCACAACAAAAAATTAAAACTCACAACCCAATTAAACATGCCTTTAGTTTTCGATTTTCGTTTCTTGTTTTTTTTTTAATACAAAAACTAATAAAAACAAAAAATTTAATACAGTTTTATGGCCTGTAAGAGACAAAATAATATTTCTTTCTTGGGTTATATGTTAAATTATTAATTACAAATAATGAATTAAGTTGTGTTAGATAATGTTACCAGTGATACACAAAATTGCAATGCCTCTCAAATGATGTTTCATTGGAGATCTGAAGAAGATTTAAAATATCTTCGTGATTAATAGTATTTTTATAAAATAAAATGAGAGATTATTTTGGTATAAATACTTTAATATTAAAATCAATTTCTAATTTGCTATTGAGAGAGAATGATAGATCATAACTACACTGTTTACTTAGGCAAGAAATTTATTATCTCATTTATAAAATGGTTAAAAGTTTTTCAAAACAAAAAACAAATATATGAGATATTATGTGACAGAAATATAATTTAAAAAGAAATCTTTACCAAAAAATAGTCAAAGGCTTAAATTATAAAAAAATAATTTTAAAGATGATTTAAATAGATTAATATTTATCAAAAGATTATGTTATTAGCATGTTTGAATTATGATACTTATTTTTTATTAATTTAAGGACAAAGTGAATAATTTTTAAGTGCATATAATAACAATAAATAACATATTTTAAATATTTTTTTATCACTCCGTCTAATTTAAGTCACTTCACTTATTCGCAAAGAACATACTAAGTACTAACTACAATAAATACTTTATTTATTTTTTTCTATTACGTTAAACTGTATGAAAGATGGGTAATTATTTTTCAAAAAAAACAAAAGAAAGATCGGTAATTTTTAACAAAATATTCAGCCCACTTTTATCTTAATTAGTTACAAATGGTACATATTATTTCATAATGTTTACAAAATAATACATTTGACCTTTTTAGTACTAATTTTATTAAAATTTTATTAGATAAATATTAATTTTAATAATATTATATAAATAAACTATTAACTAATTATTAATAAAATTATTAATAAAATTTTACCAAAATTAGTATCAAAGGGATAATTTACACTATTTTATAAACGCTAAAAGGTATAATACACTATTTTATAAACGTTAAAGAGTAAAATAATATTTTTAAAAATATTAAAAAGTAATTTAATTTTTTAAAAAAATATTAAGAACAAATTATATTTTTTAGCCGGTGAAATACCATTTAAAATTTCATTCAACAATATAGGTTTCTTTATGAAATTATTCATTTTGTATTTAAATAAAATAAAGGGCTTGCTTTGTCAAATACGGAATGTCAGTTAAAAGTAGGGTGGCCCATTTTTTGATAATTTTCTGACAAAGTTTTAGGTTGTCATAGACACGTGTCGGATTATTTATGGTTAATGAGAATTTGGAATTCTCCTTTGAACAAATACGGCTAATTTAAGTTCCAAAGCTACTGACTCACTGAGTCTCCAATTTCGAGATTAGAGGGTACAACTTTTGGACTACGCGTGCCTCTTAAGTCTCAGCCTCGGTTTTCCACCGTCCGATCAGAATTCACGTCGACACACATCCACACACATGAAAGGATGAGAATCTTAATATTAACAAGAAAAAAAAAAGTTTAGCAACATTAGTTTCCACGTTTATTAAAAAATTACTGTTTATATAAAAATTAATATTTAATTATCTCACAATTTTATATCATAATATTTTAATTTATATTTTATTTTAACTTAAAAGTGAACAATAGTAAGATTTTTAACCTTTTATGTGACATAATTTCATGGTATGGTTATAAATGTGCAATAAAGTAATATAAAATTACATAAGAAAGTAACGTGATACGAATAAGTGATAAATTTAAAATATATAAATAAAAATAAAAATTAGTGTAATACACTTATTAAAGAGATTAATGAGTTTCTAAATCAGTTAAATTAAAATTAGTTCATAAATATGACCATTTAACGTGATGGAATTATTATGCAAAAGATTTCAAGGGATATAATAGAAAAATCTGAAAAAAAAATCTTTATTAGAATTTTTAAATATTTAAAGATTTCATATTGGAAGTGCAAGTTCTTTAATAATTCAATCATTAAAAATGAATTTATTAATCAATTAAAATGTAAAATATTAAATAAATTATCTCAAATATATAATTAACATGCTGTACTATATTTTAAAACATTTATTCAATATGCATTAAAAAATTCTTTGTTATTATTAAAGAATATGCAAGAGAAATTGAATAGAAAAGAAAAGCATATACATTTTAACTAGGGTTCCGAAACTTCTTGTTTCCGATCTCTTTAAGAGCAAAGTGACTAATATTTCTTTATTCTACACAAAATAATAGAAACATATAAATTAAAAAAGACAACACACTAATACAACACTTAAATTGAAGATAATACACAAATACTAATACAAATATACAAAAACTATAACTACAAATCACAACTAATATCAATACCAAACGACTCTTTATATGATGTATTGCAAAAATAATAAAATTTTTTAATAACCGATAAAATTCACCGATCTAATCCCAATCTTTCAATTTTTATATATAACTAATTTTAAAAGAAATTAAATTAATAAATTGACCGATTGTAAATTAATCAGATCAAACCGATCGATCTGATTCAGTTTATCAAACATTGCATATTATAGCGATGTTTTAACCCGACTATAATAGCATCGTTTTATACAATTATTGATTTATTGACTTTGTCAAAACTATAACAGTGGTATACAGGAATATTAATGACAACGATGAACACTATTGTTCCTACAATTCTAACTTATCCAATTTATTAATATATGAAAATGATTATACATTCGACCACTTGCCGAATATGATCATCCTAATATATATATATATATATGTATTATATAAAATAGCATGCAGGCTATAAATAGCTACAAACCTATAAATTATTTAATTT
Source organism: Pinacopodium congolense (assembly GCA_028565735.1). Lineage (NCBI taxonomy): Eukaryota > Viridiplantae > Streptophyta > Magnoliopsida > Malpighiales > Erythroxylaceae > Pinacopodium > Pinacopodium congolense. Next base: position 1,286,415 of record JAOXYD010000006.1, read on the forward strand.
TTACCTTAATATATATATGCACCACATTTACAATAATTATAATAAAAAAAGTAAGGCATTGTTTAGTTCATTTTCTTTTTTTAAAATTTTTTCCATTTTTTAAAATATAAAAATAAAAAATATTATAAAAATTAATAAAAATAACACAATAATATAATAAAAATTTGAAAAATAGTATAAAATAAGATAAAATTTAATATAAAATACAAAAATTACAATAAAAACCCAATTAAGAAGACTCCGGAGGTGAATACTTAGCAAGAATTATTGGTCCATATTGTGTTGAACATAATACTATATTTGAATATGACTACGATTTGTCTCCATTCATAGAAAGTCTAGGGATTAGAGTAGCAAATGTTAGGCAGAAAGGAAGAATGTGAAGCTTTATCTTCGATGGATAGGGTTTTCATTATAGAAACCGTCCTTTTTTAACTATTATTATTTATTAGCGTGCATATGTCCACGACATGTCGTAAAGACCAAAAGTCCAAACTCCGTTCCTGTAATAACCTCGTCTTGGCAATTCGACAAAAAGTATCTTCACAAAACGACAACTCAATTCAGGCTTTTAAGAACAAAGTGGTGGCCCACTTCTTGAAAAAGCCGATGTCCCACATATTCACTTCAGGATGGGCCCACCCATTGGGCCCTACTCTGTAGTCACCGTCTGATCTTTTTGAATTTTGATGTTTGCAAATCAATAGATAGATAGATTCATGCGTGACGCTATTGCTCATGCACACGCGCACATCAAATCAAATCAAATCATGCACTTAGCATGAGCCCCTTTTATTGTGGAATTTTGCTTTCTTCTCTTTGAAATACTTTGTTTAGAGTAATTTACACGAATTTTAAACCTATATTATAAGTAATACTACATTGGTAAAATTTCATAATTTAGCTCTTTAAAGTCTCGCCAAATTTTGTTTTTAAGATTAAGAATTCGTTATTCTTGTATGCTTATTTAAAAGGTATTATTTATTTTATAAGTTTATTCTAATTTAAATATTTTAGATCCTAATGGAAAATTGTTTCTCATTTTAATGATTAGAAATAGAGGCACATAAAATTTTTAATTTTTACTTAATTTTAAATTGTTAACTTAAATGCCTTACCTAGAATATGTAATTTACTATGCATATTCATTAATATATAAATATATCAAAAAGAGATAAATCATATTTATAGTTTTAAACTTTTCTTCATTTTCTCAATTAAGTTTTATACCTTTAAAACTTCATATTAAATTCATATACCTATTTTGATTAATCAAAAGTATTCTTTATAAGACTTAAGTGATGTCAAGTATATGACCCAATTGAGAAAATAGTGAAAAGTTTAGTATTACAAATACAATTAACCCATATAAAAAAATAACAAATGTGAGCTCTATCATTATAAAAAGTTATTATTAATAACTTGGGCCAAGTTCATGACTTGTATTTAAATGAATGAATTGTACAAATAAGTTATTATACCTCAATTTTGATTATAAATTATTTAAATTTATCAATTAATTTAATAATTTAATTATAGAGATTAAATATGTTAATTAAATAAATTATTAAAAATATATAATTAAATAATTATGCATGTTGAAACTCTCTTCAATTATCTTGTTGTGAAGAAAAAGCTTCTTAGTTCTCACATTAAAATTTATAGAAATTTAGAAAAGTTTAATAAAATTAGGCAAAAAGTATCATTATAATCTTAATATTTTTACCAATATTCAATTTAGACTCTAAAATTTCAGACTGTTCAGGTTAGACCTTAATATTTTAAAATTATTTAAATAAAATTATAATATTTAAAAAACATTTTAAAAGAATTATAATATAAATTCTATATCAGAATTATTTTTGAATATTTTTAGAATATTAGAATTATTTTTAAATATTTATAAAATGTTAAAATTTTTAAAAAATAATTTAAAATGTTAAAATTTGACTTAAAAATAGATAAAAATATTAAAATTAATATGATATTTACAATTTGGAACTCAACCTATATATATATATATCTAAATATACGTGTCAAGGAATTAAAACAATTGTAAAATTCAGAAAAACACAGACACACACACACAAGAAAACAAAAGGAGAGGGGCTGCTATAGTCAGAGCTGCTAAGTCCTCGTAATCCACGTGCCTGAAACCCGCCAGCGTCACATTCTCTCATTATTTATATCATTTCCCTCCTCTCTTTTTTTTAGTTCTTTATTATTCTCAAAATCTCTCTTTTTCTCTCCCTCGTCACTCAGAAACATAACACTATTTGTATCTGTACTGTTTTCGTGTTGCTGTAGGCTATGTTCTGTTCCTCTTTTAATATTCTTTTTTCGGACAATTACCCTATTTTTCTTAATAATATATACACAGTTTAAAGCTGCAACGGAATCGCCATTTACAGAAAGTGTGTGCTCAGGATAAGAGCATGCACACTCTTTCTACTTCCAAGTAAAGACACTTTTCTTATACAGAGAAAGTGATATCTATATATTATATATTATATAGAGAGAAAGGAGGAGTTTTTCTTTCTTTGTTGTATTTGTATTGTTTGTATTTTCTTGAATAGTAATCAGAGTGATGATGATGATGATTATGATGGTGTAGAGAAGGGGATTCACTTGGAAAAGTTGGTTTCTTTTATAAGTTTGATTAAAGGGTAAAAGAGTAGCACTTAAGAGTTATGATCACGCAAGTAGAGTTTTAGAGACCCACTCTATTTGCTTTGATTCGCGTGCTTTGATGCAATCTGATGGCTTTCTGGTTCTTGTTTTGTCAAAAGACCCACCTTTGAAAAAAGATCTCTTTGCCCTGCTCCTTTTGCAGGTCTTGTTCCTTCGTTTTGGACAACTGTGTGTGAGAGAGATAGAGACAGATAGGGAGCTTGTGGGGCTGGGAAGTGAGGGGTTTTGTGCTCTTCTGCTATTTTTTGTCCAATTGGAGTGCTTTTTTTTGACGAGCCTGAGATTATATGACATGGGTTCATCGTAGATTTTTGTCCTTTTCGGTATTTTGGAGGAATATACTTGATCAATTGGTAGCTTTTTGAAGGGTGTTGAGGTGCTTTTGGCCATTGGAAGTTTCTGAAGTGAAAAAGAGTTGGAAGATGGGTTTTTCTGGCTGTGTCCATATGGTTGGGTTAGAGACTACTGTGTAGTCCAGAAAGTGAACTTTTTCACATAATGGGTTCTGTTGACGAGAAATCCAAAAATGGAAGCATTACAAGTGGAGGAGGAGCATCGACAAATCTGCTTGAGGAAATGAAGTTGTTGAAAGAAATTCAGGATCAATCTGGTTAGTTTGATAAGACTTGCTTGTTGTCTCAAAGTGCTTATTTTCCTTCTTCTTGCTTCATTTCTTTTCATTTCTTGGTAATAATTATCAGACAAAATGCTTCCACTTTCAACACTTAGATTCAGTTTATGCACATCTTCAAGTCTAAAAGTTGTATCTTATGTATAGAGGCTGTTTTGATTGATCACAGGGATTCGGAAGGCCATAAACACGGAGCTTTGGTATGCTTGTGCAGGTCCACTGGTTTCCTTACCTCAGGTGGGAAGTCTTGTGTATTATTTTCCTCAGGGACATAGTGAACAGGTTAGCTTTTTCTCTTCCAAATTTTTGTTTCCTCTTCTCTCGTTTGGATTTTATCGTCATTATCTCCTGATTCTTTTATGAATGAAAGATACCATCTTCCTGGTTTGGTGTAAGTGATATATATATATTTTTTGATGTTAAGAATAAAAGCAGCTTTATTACAATTAGACCGTACCAATGCAGTATATCGGCTCTGCATGGCTTTTCTGCTGGTTACTCTAAAACATTTTTAGTAAAATGATGGAGTTTTAGCTGCATGTGATGTGTTTAATATCTTCAGACTTTAAGAAAATTTTATGGAATAACGAGTGCCTTTTCTGTAACATGGACAACTTTAACAATGGCTATTAATTGCTGGCTGAAGTTGAACTTGATTCAGCTTAATCTTACAATCTTTCCTGAAGCAGATTTTATACGAACCAAGTATTTTAACTGCATTTGTTTGGGATATTGTTACTTATCAACTCTATAAAATTTCTTTTAAATTGCAAGCTGAAATTTCTCATGAGTCTAAACTAGTTTATGCTAATTATATTCTGTCTTTCTTAGGTGATCCATGAAACTAGCTCGTTCTTAGTTGAATATTGTATGTTTCGAGTATTGTCCATAATTATGTTCGCATCCATGTCTTGAAGAAGCTAGGTCTGCCGTATGATACTTAAAATGTTGATTACTATTCAAGTATTGCGATGTTTTCTTGTTTCTTTACCCCAAAAAGCTGCAAGAACCAGGCTTTATGAAAATGGAGATATCTATTTTTTGCAGTTTTAGAGCTAATTGTTATACTCGATTTGCAGGTTGCAGTTTCGACCAAAAGAATGGCAACCTCGCAAGTCCCCAACTATCCGAATCTGCCTTCTCAGTTACTATGTCAAGTCCATAATGTTACCTTACATGTATGCATTTTCTGCTGAGCATGCACTTTGTTAGCTATTCTGCATGTATTGGCCACTGATACTCCCTATTTGCTGATGAGTGATGACTATAATACTTGCATTTTCCCATAGGCAGACAAAGATACGGATGAAATTTATGCGCAAATGAGTCTTCAAGCAGTTAACTCGGTGAGTGCCAACACTTCAATTCGACCAATTTTCTATTTTCACAAGTAGTGAAAAGAGATGAAGAGTATTGTGGCACATCAGTTTTCAATAAAGAATGCACTTCTGTGTAGGAAAAGGATGTCTTCCCTATTCCAGATTTTGGATTAAAGCCTAGCAAGCATCCAAGTGAATTTTTCTGCAAAACTCTTACTGCAAGTGATACAAGCACTCATGGTGGCTTCTCCGTCCCACGTAGGGCAGCAGAAAAGCTCTTTCCTCCATTGGTGAGTTTAGTTCTTCTTTTTCTTTTTACTTCGATCAGAACCGCTTCTCTATGTGTAGTTGACTAGCCATATTATCTCTACTGTCTTATTTTATTCTCAGGATTACACGATGCAACCACCAACCCAAGAGCTTGTTGTCAGAGACTTGCACGATAACATGTGGACATTTCGTCATATTTACCGCGGTAAGGAGGTTTTGAGAATTTTGTTTCTTTATCATCCTTTCAATGGTACTACTTGTTCAACATTATCACAATATATGGTTAATATTCAGTAAAATTGGTAATGAAAATCAAATGATTCTACTGGAACACATTTATATATTTCAGGTGCTAAGTTTACTTTTGTCTTCTTCAGGGCAGCCGAAGCGACATCTTCTTACTACTGGATGGAGTTTATTTGTTGGTTCAAAAAGACTTAGAGCTGGCGACTCTGTTCTCTTTATAAGGTAACTTACTGTAGTTTCTACTAATGCAATGAATTTTATAGGTGTTTGATTTCTATGTATAAATTTTAAGTTACATTGATGTCCTTTATCATATATCATCCAATTAATTTCTATTTTATTCCTAACATCTTCAGGGATGAAAAGTCACAATTACTAGTAGGAGTGAGACGGGCAAACCGACAACAGACGGCATTACAATCATCAGTTCTCTCTGCTGACAGCATGCACATTGGTGTTCTTGCTGCAGCAGCTCATGCTGCTGCCAATCGAAGTCCATTCACAATTTTTTACAATCCTAGGTTGGTTTGATATAAATATGGAATATTACTCTTTTTCCTAAAAGTTCTCTCTGGTTGCAGAATCCATTTAGTTAAAAGTTTATCTTTTCTACACTTGCAGAGCATGCCCTTCAGAATTTGTAATCCCTATGGGAAAATACCGAAAAGCTGTATTTGGAACTCAAATCTCAGTTGGTATGAGATTTGGAATGATGTTTGAAACAGAGGAGTCAGGCAAAAGGAGGTAAGTTTTAAATCCTTGTACATTCTTGTGTAAGCAATAAAAATTTAGGGAAATGGTGGCCAACATTGTCGTGTTATCATTGTTCACTAGTTTTTAAATCCCATGTATTTTTTCCACAATAACAAGGACAAATATGCATTATCATATCTATTCTACAGGTTGAAGGTTTCTTTTTGCCATTTTATTTCCGTCATAATACACTGCTGTCCTTAATGGAGTGACCTTCCCTAACAGTTCCTGTAATTTTGTGCAGATATATGGGCACAATAGTAGGAATTAGTGACTTCGATCCGCTGAGATGGCCTGGTTCGAAGTGGCGAAATCTTCAGGTAGCTTGCGCTACTTGTTTGTAAATTTCTACAAGTCCACTTTTAAATTTCTGTGAAGTCAATAGAATTGAATTCGGTGAGTTGTAAGCTTCGTTTGTTTGGATAATGAATCCACCATTTCATTCTAAATGAACAGGTAGAGTGGGATGAGCCAGGATGTTCGGATAAGCAAAATCGGGTTAGCTCATGGGAAATTGAGACTCCAGAAAGTCTCTTCATTTTCCCTTCTCTTACTACAGGTCTCAAAAGACCCTTGCCTCCTGGATTCTTAGGTGAGTTTTTCTTAATTCTATTGTAATAAATGTTTTTCAGGTTTTCACTCGCTAGTTTTTTTTCTTTCCCAGGAGGAGGAAATGAATGGGCAAATTTAATCAAAAGGCCTGTAATCTGGCTTCCCGAAACAGTAAACACCGATCTTCCGTACCCCTCAATTACAAACCTTTGTTCCGAACAACTGATCAAGATGCTGCTGAAACCTCAAGGTGTTAATGATCAAGTCATGCCTTTGGCCTCCATGCAAGATATTTCTGCTGTTAAAGCTCCGTTTGATGGGGTGAAGCCAATGCAGGAAACAACAAAAAAGGCAGTTCAGCTTAATCAGTTGGGCATTTCTTCAAGAGAGAGCCAAAATTGTTCCTACTTGCGCCCTGAGCAATCTGATGCCATCAACCAATCCACATTAGCAATTAATGTACCCGAGAAAATTCATTGTCCAACTGGTAATGAATGTCATACTGAAGGTGGAATGACCACAGAGAAATTGAAGACAGAGCCTGAGTACTCAGCAGATCAATTAAGCCAGTTAACTTCAACAGGAGAATGCACTGCAGGAAAACCTTCCTGCAGTTCTATGAGTGTGCAGAACATAGGAAATAGATCGGTTTTCCAAAATCAGGATGCTGGCCCTTTGCAGCCACCAGTCAATATCCGGTCCATGGAGCCGCAATTAGAACCATCAGTTTTCCAAAATCAGCAGCTTCATATGCCACAAACAGAATCTAATACTTTGAATGGATTGCTTGACAGCACCGAATGGACATCGTTTCCTTCATGCACCCCACTAGCTGGGATATCTAGATCTTTAGGGCCTTCACCTTTTTATGGGTTCCAAGACGCATTGGGATTGTTCCCTGAAGCAATTAATTCCTCTTTACCTGTAATAAATGAGAATGTGTGGGATCAGCAGCTCAACAATCTACGAGTATCGCCTCAAGCTGCAGAAATTATGCCATTGGTTCAGCAAGAGCCATGTAGCTTCATTGCAAGTGGAGTGAAGGATTTGTCTGACGAGAGCCAGGACCAGAGTGGGATTTATGGCTCGCTTAATATGGATGTTAGTAATGTTGGAAACGTTGTGATTGATCCATCTGTTTCAAGTACCATTCTGGATGAATTTTGCTCGTTCAAGGATGTCGGTTTCCAGAATCCTTCGAATTGTCTAGTTGGCAACTTCAGCTCAAGCCAGGATGTTCAGTCCCAGATCACCTCAGCAAGCCTTGCGGAGTCCCAAGCATTCTCACAGCAAGACTTTCCAGACAGCTCTGGTGGTACATCTTCAAGCAATATTGATTTTGAGAAGAACAATATCCTACAGAATAATTCATGGCAGCAATTAGCTCCACGTGTTCGGACTTTTACCAAGGTATAATCTGATAACTTAAAGCTTCTAACATGATAATTCTGGGTTATGGAAATTTAACTCATCTTTTTACTTTGTTTCTGAAAATGGTTTGGATCCTTAAAGAAAGCCATCTTCAATTAGTTTAGTAGGGAGATCTCAATCTTCTTCAACCGTTCAATCTCGAATGTTATGTTTGACAGGTTCAGAAATCTGGATGTGTTGGAAGGTCTATTGACGTCTCGAGCTTCAAAAACTATGAAGAGCTATGCTCTGCTATTGAATGCATGTTCGGACTCGAGGGCCTGCTAAATAATCCGAGGGAATCTGGGTGGAAGCTGGTGTATGTGGATTACGAAAATGACGTTTTACTGATCGGAGATGATCCGTGGGAGTAAGTTCTCATCACTCTCTAGTTCAGATTCCCATATAGTTCACCAATCATCTTCTTGTATTTTGATATCAACTCCTCGTCTTCTGCCCATTGTTCCGATCAATTGAACCATGCCTTTTATGCAGGGAATTCGTCGGATGTGTTCGTTGCATAAGGATTCTTTCACCTTCAGAAGTTCAGCAGATGAGCGAGGAAGGGATGAAGCTTCTCAACAGTGCCAATCTCCAAGGTGGTAACATCCCCATTACAGGAGGCAGCGACCTCTGAAATAACCTCAACAGTTAGTTCCCCCATGTTTGGAAGACTGTTTCAGCTCTTCTAGTACTTGAAACTGTATTTGATGATTGTATGTTGGTTACCAGGTAGAGAGTCTTGACAATGGTAATATTTATGCAGATCCATCTTTTTATCTCTATCTTACTAATGGAATCTTAATTTCATCAACTAAAATTTGATAATTGAATAGTACCATAGAAGCTGAATTGCTATTTTCTTACCAAATGGATGCATTGTTAAGAAGAAATCTACAGCTTGCTATGGAAATGAAGTCACCTGGACCTTAACCATATGAAGCTTTGCCAATATCTATTATCTTCTCTGAACCTATTTTCTAATGTAACAATACAACCATCTAAAGAAAGATTAATTATGTTATATATAAAAGAATGTTTAGTTATTTAACTACAATGAGTAATTAACTTTAATTATAATTCTCATTTCATTAGCAAATATAAATGAATGAATGTAATTATATTATATTATATAATTTGTTACAATTATACTCTTAATTGTTCATAGGAAACATTTGAAATTTTTGACATAAAAAGTAAAATTTTAAAGTATTTGTTTTGAATAATTTATTTAGTGAGTCTATCATTTATATAAATTAGTTAGTGAATTAATAATTTTAAAATTAAATAATACATTTAATTTAATTAATGTTTATAATAATATATATTTGTCATCTTCAAAATTGTCAAAATTTAAAAAATTAAAACAACTTAAATTTAATATCATTAAATTAGTTGCGCGGATTTTTGGACAATTTAAGATATTTTCGGGACAAATTAATAAAAGAATCTTGTAGAGAATTGCAAATGTGTCAAATTGACATTAAGAACACTCGAATTGAACAAGAATTGAACAAGAATTGGAGATTTAAAAAAAAAGGGCGGAGAACTTAAGTTAACAAGTGTTTGGGTTGGACGAAGATAAAGACAGATGTGAGGCTGCGTTGCTTTTGTGTGCAACAGGGAGTTCAACAGTGATACCTGACACATTTAAATCCTAAAACAGAGGAAAACGTGGGTTGAAAGGTTAAATATAATCGTTTTAACTCCCATCGTTTTACTCTTAAGAAAGTAATTTTTAGCAAGAAAAATCACATCTAACTCACCAAATTAATCCCAATTCAAGTCCTAATAATTCCAAATGGATTAAACACAAAATTAAATATGGATCAAGGCTAAAAACACAGAAAACACACTGAAATTAAATAAAAGGGATTAAAATACACTTTAAACTAAAGACTTAAACCTTAAAATAGAGAACTTCAACACTTACAATTTTAAAAGGGAAATTAAAATACTAACTTGAACTTAAACCATGCACACAAAAAGGAAAGCATAAATTAAACTTAAAAAAACACACTAATAAAAATAAATTAGAATAACACAATCAAAAGACTTAACACATTACTAAAAGAGAAAGAAAAATTAAACATACATTCTAAAACAAATTAAAAACTTAAGAAAAGACTTGAAAAACACATTCAATAAATTAAAACAAATACTCTAAGCTTTAATTAAGGATTCTCAAAGGAGGCTTTTAAAAACAAATACAAAAGAAAACACACAAAAAGGATAAAAGCAACTTAACATACCTAAAAAGCATACTAGATTAAAATTAAACCTAAGGCACACTAAATTGAAACAAAAGAACTTAAATCCATGGTTAAGTTGCCTCTTAACAAACGTTTCTTTAAGATTTTTTAGCTGGATCTTAAAGTTAGGAAATTTTTAAACAAAATTTTAGCTCACCCTCCAATTGATTTAATCCATGCTTTCCATATGAGCAAGCTAATCACCCAAGGGCACTTATATCTCTAATTAGATGTCTAAATGAATCATGAATCTGACCCTTAATGAAAATCCAATCAACCCAATGTGTCTTAATAAAGTACCACGACAAATAATTAAAGATGACAAATTTAGGCCTAAGAACAAAAGTTGCGATACTTAGGAAATTTAAGCTCTCATATGGAACTTCACTTGCCTCGTCCTTAACAACTTCTTCAAAAACTTCAATTTCATTTTCCTTAAATCAATAAGAAGCCTTTCCTTTCCACTAATGATACTATTATCATGGCTTGTATCAATTGCTTTATCTAGTGGAAATCCTAAAGTTTCTACATCATTATCTTCTAAGTCATTCATAGGTTGGTTCACAATTCTTACAAATTGAACTATAAAGTCATAAAGTGATTCATCACTCTCCAAGATTTCATCAAAAGGTTCAAATGCTTCACTTTCAAGACCTTATTTAAGATAAAAAGATTCATCAACTTCCAAATCACTAACTTTTTCAAATATTAAGTCATCACTTTCCAAGGCTCCTTCATAGATTTTAAAATTTTCAAAGCTAAGAGCTTGGTTATGATTTAAGCTCTCATCAATCTTTGTATCATTTAATACAAAGGGAATTAAAAATTCTTACACACCACTCTCTAAATCAAACAATTCTGGCTCATTTAATTCAAATTAAGTAGATTCGGAAGAGTCATTGAGATAATCTTTTCTAAGGGACTCTAACAATTCTTCCCTCCAATTTGGACAAGTAGCTTTCAATTAAGCCATAATGGGTTGATATCTAGACAAGCTTTGATTAATTAGATCACAAAGTTTAGTTCTAATGTCTTGTTGAGGCTCCTTTGGATAGGAAAAAAATGATGGTTGCTCATAATAAGATGAATTATACCAAGGGTAATCAGAATAATTCATGGAATTAATAATATAAGATCCATAAAATTGATCATAATATCCATTACCCCAACAATTTCCCTCAAATTCAGGTTCATACCATTGGCAATCATGCCAATAGTCATCTTGCCCCAACATCTTTTAAATGACTAAACTAAGGATCAAAAGATGTTCAACACATAATTTAAAACATAGAATAAACACAAAACACAAGAACATGAGAAACAAATAAAAAGAAATAAAGCAACACAATATAATATTTACATCCTAAAGCAATTAATACTAATATATTCCTAATATCACTACCATTCCATAGCAACAACGTAAAAAACTTATTGCGTTGGCTGGTTTAATACTCAATAAACTCAAATAATTTAATCAATTAACATTCAGCTCAAATTCAATTCAAAATCAATAATACGACATTATATTGGTCAATAAGTAATAAAATGAAGTATTTTTAAAACTATAAGTATCGAACCCATGAGAAATAGGGTGTATTAAGGCAATTAGATTATAATTATCTTTAAAGCTCAAGATTACTAGTTTAATTAAGTTAAAACAACTAAGTTAACCTAAAAACTTCCAAACATTGCTATGGATTTCAAATTGAATTAATTTGCCAAAGTGACTAACTTGCTAAAGATTCGACTGTAAATGGCTCAATTGAGTTATGCATTGAAATGCCTAATTTAAGGTTTTTACTTAATCGAGACATTGCTATGGTTAAGATAATACCTTTTCTTTAATGATTATAAATTTAAATTTGATTATTCATTCAATTAATAAGGACTAGGCTTAAAGCTTAAGAAGTTTTAATCCTAAATTCCATATTTAAGAATAGTAACCTTATGATTAATCAAAGTAGATTTCTCGAATTCTTGATTTAATTCATGACGTTTATTGATTTTTTCCAATGATTAAAATAGATTTCTGGTATCTTTAATCATCTTTTATCTTATCTTAAGTGATCAAGTCAAGACAGGCCTTAATATCTCAAATAAATATAAATTAACACCCAAACATGTGTTTATAACTTAACTAAAGCATTAAAGAACATGTCTTTAGCATAAAATCAACTTAAAATATCATACATAAAAAGAAATTCCATATCTAACATGGAACATCGTGTTCTTTGACATATATGAACAAAGGGTATGAAACAATTGAAAGAAGGATTTAAATTGTATCAAATATTGATCCAAAGTATAGATAACTTTCAACCAACTTAATAAACTCCTGAAATCATTAACAATAACCTAAAATTACTATTAATAAATATGGAAAAAGAAAAGAGAAGAAAAACCTAACTAAAGAAAGAAAAGAAGAAACCATAAGCTAAATCTTGAATTTTGCAGCCTAAATCTTATCTAACATGTAATAAATTGAGTTTTCTAACTTCATATATGTCTGAGTTGTAAGTGGGAAGCAAGTAGACAAGTTGTAACCAATCACAATTGAAGAATCAGGTGAAAATGTTTCGACAGCTACTTAAATGACACTTGTTAAAGAGTTAAACGACAAGTTGTAACTAATCAAAATTGAAGAACTAGGTGAAAATGTTTCGACAGCTACTTAAACAATACTTGACAAAGAGTTCAACGACGTCATTTGACTACCTACATTTGACTCTAAATGCTGACTTAAACACAAGGTTTAGGGAGATAAATATGGACAGGATATAGACATACAGTTGCCTCTTGTTCAATTATATTTTTATTCTTTAGCTTGATTTTTACTTTAACTTGATGTTAATATGCAAATTAAACATTTCAAAAAATAAATCAAATATTTTAATATCAAGATAGAGATGAATTTTCATAAAAAAATATAAAGAAAAATAATATAAAAAGAATTTTTCTTAGTAAGTACATAATAAATAGAATAAAAATAATTGAAGATAGCTCAAATTTAACATCTTTAAAATCGGAAGTAGCGGATCACCTTTTTGGAGGCGAATTTGGAATAATTATATTAGCAATTCATAAATTATGTAATTTGAATCCTTATAAGTCATTATTGTTGTGTTGGATTAGTGAGGGAAAGTTTATGCGTGTGGTTCTTGGTTAGCGGTATCTGATCTTGGGGA
>JAOXYD010000006.1:1303892-1326389 GCA_028565735.1 Pinacopodium congolense
CTAAATACACTTTGAAAAGTGTTTCACTTAATGCACAATTAAACTAAGGGCTTTAGCTTTCAATAAATGATATGTATAAATGATAACAATCTTGAAAGCCTAAACAAACTTAGTATAATAGAAATCAAACATCAAAATGTGCATATGTTTAAGTAATATGATCAAGATGAGCTAAACACAAAATCTGGACAGTTTAAGCACATTATAAATATTCAGCTCAAAACACAAATATAAGTGCTTAAAAATCAAAATAAAAATACTAGAGCACTCTTAACACCTTATGTGAACTATCCATAATAAATTTATGCACCCAGAAGTGATTAATATGAAGAAATTTGTGATTAAATGAAGAACATAAAAAACTGTACAGTTTTGATGTACAGCGGTCTTTGCAGATTATAAGTCAAGCAAATTGTCATTGAACTCCAATTTCCAGATTCTTTAATGAGGGTTCACAAAGGTCCATTTATGTTACTGTTAACCACCATTTAAGTCCCAAAAAAATATTATTTCGCCCCAAACTTGCCCATTCACTCCTAACTCATCTCCAACCCTATTTGAGAGACTATATAAGCAGAAAATGGGGAGATTTCATCAGTTTTGGCTCCTCACTTAGGCAAACCTTATTTTCTTCTTGTTTTCCTTAGGTTTTTAGTTATTTTCATGGCTTTTTTCATCTTGTTTAGATTTTAATGGTAGATTAAGTGTTTAGGAGCAAATTTCCTTCTATTGTTTTTTATTTTTACAACTTTTTGTTATTTTTATTTTTTCTTATGTATTTCATTTGGGTGTTGTTAAATACTCCTTAAACCTTTGATTTTTGATAGTTTAATGTTACAAGTTTAATTTGTAGCTTTTTCTTTATTGTTTTCTCTATATTTCCTACTATTCTAGTTTATGTTCTTGTTAATTTTAGTATTTTAACTTAGCTTTATTTGGGTTAGAGGATGTTTGATGGATTAATGGATTATAATTATAATATTTAAAGGGTTTTTTATTGGATTTTGTGTTTTATGTTAGGATTGAGTTGGAACTCTAGTTAAACACCATGAATTATGAATTGTTCTATAGTTTTGGCTATCTTATTATAAATTTCTAGTTCAATTGCTAGGCGTAAGCTTATGATCTAGAATTGTCATTAGCAAATACCATGAGTAATGATAGGCTAATTAATTTGTATGTAAAATTTATTCAACTTAGCTTGGTGTTCCACTTCTTTCGGTTATATAATCCAAGCTTATGATATTATAACCTTAGTTGGTTGTTCCCTAATTCTTAATACTATTGTGCCACTAAATCTAAATAGTTTGTTCTAGGTTTTCGAATAGCCAGGGGTATTTTCAGAGCTTTTTATATTTACATAAAAATGAAGAAACTTAGGATGCAAGAGCTTATTTATATCTATAGGCTAGCATCTTAGACTTAACGTAATCTTTATGTTTTTTATGATTGATTGTAATTTATAAATTTCAAATATATCTTCTGCCCTGGATTTCATCTTTATTATTTTTATTTTTTATTTTCTTTATTATTTTATTCTCTTTAATTTTGTTAGTTATCTTTTCATTTATTTAAATTTTATCACAATAGGAGTTTTCTTTTATTTCTTTTCTTTTTGGTTTTGTATAACATTGAAAATAATTAAAATACTACTAGTTCTCTATTGGATCGACCCTGACTTGCCCCACTATATAGTCAGGAGCTCATGTTAGGTATTTTATTATTTGATAGATTGCGATAACTCACTAGTATGCACACAATTCAATCTAATCAAAATGGACTATTTAGTTAAATCATCATGCTAAAAACAAACAAGATAACTCTTCCTCAATATTAACAACCTACTTCTAAAAAAATAATAATCAAGTGTAATTATACTCTTCCTAACACTTCAATTGAATATTGTCTTTAATGTTTGCATAATGACCACATAAAGAAATCAAAATAGAAAAGAAAATTTTGACTTCCCTAAATTTCTTTGGAAGATGAGAGAAATCCCATCTACAAAGTGTAATTGGAGGATGGCGAGAAGCTTAAAATGTAAACAAATGTCATTAAATTATTCTTAACTCACTTAAGCAATTGTTCCATTCTATCAAGTCTCTCCTCAAGTGCCAAAATGTGAGTATTATAAGAAGATGAAGGATGACTTAACAAGAAATCAATTCTTGTAGAATTGACGTTGCTTGAACCTCTTTTGTGCCTTTCAGGTCTAGACATTGGCATATTCATTTATCATAATTAAACATACGAATAGCTCCCTTAAGTTTCCTTCACTATAAGGCCTATTATTTTTAAATAGAAGATATCATGGGGCTATATTTTATAGGCTAAAGTCATATCAATAGCCGAAATGTTAAGTAAACTAAAATTAATAGCCAAATGAGTAGTAAAGATCCCAAAAGTAAAGGTCTTGTTTTTTCTATAAAATAGCTGTAAATTGACTTAGAAGTTAAAACCCTAAATTAACTCGAATTCCTTACCATATGCACCATAAAAAAAATAAAATTCAACCTTAGAAAATATACCTGCACTATCTTATCTTCATGAAAAATTAAAGCCAATAACCGTGGAATATATCAAAAAATAGGTCCACATAAGTTTAAGCTCTTAAAAGCACTTGGATTATACGCTTTTGTATCAATGAACTATTAAACCATAAAGCATTAGGTTGGAATTTAGAATGATAATCACACCGAGAGTTCACATAATTATCATGTTTAGCATCGTGTTTCATGGTTAATCCTATAACAATATTAAAGTAGTGATGAAAAACTCAAATTCCTTACCTATGAAGTGAAACTCTATTGTGTCTTTAGTATATAAATCAAATTTAGCATCTTTAACATTCAACTGAAATGTTGTATAAAATTCACATGTAAGTTCAAAGAATGTAGGAAAACATGTATTTACATAGTTCTTCAATCCAATACTATCAATTAAATTATAAAATTCATCAAGAATATCTAATTGATCAAGCGTAGAGGTATTAGCTGACTTACATGGTTGATATTTTTATTCATAAATAGAAGTATACTCTCTTTTTTAAATCTTTTTCATCTACAATCATAATGAAACCTCGTAATTTGAGCTTTAAACTACCACTAAATATGAATTTTTTTACCTATCTTTGAACGGGAATGTGCTATCAGATACATGTAGGTTCCATAGGTTCTTTAGGTTATTCTATAGTTGGCGATGCCATTGTTCTCTTCTATGAACAAGGTTCCTCTATTGGAGTTGGTGCTTGAATTTCATCATATTACTTATAGGTTTCATTCTATAAATAAATTAGAGAAGACTACTGGACTTTTAGGGTTTTTCATGTTCCCATCTTCCATGCAAAAAAAAAAAAAAGGAAAGGTAAATACACTGAGAATATCAAGAAATTATAGAGTAAATGCATAATAAATAATAATGTTTTATATATCCTTAAATAGTGTTGATGGTTTGGTGAATATAGTAAAGTTGATAAAAATATCACAAAGAATAGCAACAAGATGATGGTGGCATAAGTTAGTAGAAAGACATGTGTTTTAGGAATGATAGCAGCAGAGGGTAAAGGTGTGTCAAGATGGAGATAACAAATGAGTGTGCGATGAGGGTGGAAAGGAGGAGAAATATAATGCAAAGGAGGAGAGACGACAAAGAGAAGAAAATTTGAAGAAAAAAAGATTTTCGGTGGCTTTAAGTTTTATGTTAAATCATCCAAGCTAAATGGCGCTTTAAGGCAGGTGTTAATAGCATCATTCTTCAAATCCATTTACTTTCTTCAAATTAGAGCAAAATGATGGTAATGGTTTAGGACAACAATGTCATTGAGGTATGCCATTATTCTTCTTACTTTGTATGGATGAAAATAGTGATAGGCTTTGGGAATAATGGCACCATTATCCCCACTACTCTTTTGACTTTCTTGGAAATATAAGGAATACTATTAATGGCATTGAATGGTACTAGTCTTGATCACCATTTACCTTTTATAGAACTTTCATCTCCCCGTAAGACTGAAATGGTGCTTAGCCTTTGGTAAAATGGCATTGTTTATGTTTGTCATTTGCCTTCTAACTTTGCACTAACAAAATTTCCTTAATCCAAAAAACCTAAAAGTTACGTAATATACAATACTAAAACATGAATTAGTTATAAGGGGACATAAAAATACTAATAAAAGTATAAAAAAAAACAAAAATGAATAAGAAAATTTGATTACTTCTCAAGGTTTAACATCTTTAGCTCAATATAGTGTCTTTTTCACTAATTCACACAAATATGTCTTGTAAGACAAATTTAGCAACATTTTCCATTGGAACGCTTTCATAAAATGGTTCGGGATGATGACCATCTACTGTGAACACTTTAAATGTCATTATACCTTTAATCTCAATTGTGCCATAGGAAAACACAATAATAGTAAAGAAAGGTTCAATCCAACAAAGTGTAACTTATTAGGAAATAGCTAGAGCCTTGAATGATAGAGAAGCAATTTTTATCCCATAAAAAATTATTGTCAAGATATTATCTAGTAAACTTGTTGTAAGCTACCAAATAATAACCTAACTTTCTAACTATGTAACAAGATGAGCTAGGGTCGATCCATAAAGAGTTAAGGTGCAAATGTTATGTAAAATGGTGTGTAAGGAAAATTAAAAACCTGTAATGTAAAGAAAGTAAAATAAATGAAAGTATGACTAAAGAAACCAAGGTAGAAGAACAAAAAAGTCAAACATAAATAAGCAATTAACAATACTAAGGAATCAGGTAGAAAATATTATCGAGTTTTCGAAAAGGACAATTATAATTGAAACTAAATAAAAAAAATTTTAACCTAAAATGTTAGCCTATAAACACAAACAAGCTCTTGTATCTTAAGTTCCTCTTAGACTAAGTAAATCCAACAAGCTCTGAAAATACTCCTAACTACGCTATAACCTAAAACAAACTCTCTAGATTTAATGGCGTCATAACATTAAACACTAGGGAATGACTAACCTAAGTCAAAATTTCCCAAACGTAGATTATGTAACATAGATAATTGAATTCTTAGACTAATTAATTAAATTTTACGCACAAAACTAATCAATTTATTGCTACTTCCAAAATTTGCTAATAACAATTATGTATTAAAAACTCAAACCTAGCGTTTATATTAGATATTATCAGTAAGGTGATAAAAACTATAAATAATCCCTAATTCTTGACTCTAATTCAAGGTTTCAATTCAATCAAAGTATAAAATACAATACCAATTAAAACCTAACCAAATTCTCACAATTCCAATCGAAGGAAATTTAGCCACACATACTAAATATGACAAAAATAAAATATAAACTCAGCATAAACATAGTAAAAATATAATAAAAGTTTTTTAAATAAAGTTTTAGAAATATATTGAATGTAAACCCCAAGTCTTACACTGATATTCAACGTAATCTAAGATAAAACTCAAAACCCATAACAAATAAATGGAAACAATAGCTATAGCATTTAAAAATAGAATAAAAATGACTCCTAAATGATATAGAACAAAAAGGGAAGCTAATCTTCAACTATAATGCATAAACAAGCCAAAACAACAAAACAAGAGGATGATATAAAGTTTCCAAATTGGGTGTTGTTATTGATGAAATTGATTCCCTTTGATCCTTAAATAGGTCTACATTAGGGTTAGTATTAGTAGCTCATCGCAAACTACTCCCTGATGCAATGAAAGCTAAATAAGCTAAGATGTAACAAATGAAATCAAAGACATAAACACAATGCAAAATATGATAAAACTAATAACAATAACAATGGAATGGACTGAAGGTATCATCGGAATTATGGACAATTAGCAATTTTTAAATATAAATAAATGGTGTTTTAGTTTAGATGTTAACCTATGGATCTGAACAAGCTCGCAAATCCTCAATCCCTAGAAAGAAGATAAATTTAACAAGTTCTAGAAATACCCTTAACTCCCCTATAATCTAGAATAAGCTTTATAAGTTTAATAGTGAAAAAGCATTAGGCAATAAGAAACGACTAATTTAGACCTTCAACACATAAGCTCGAAAGATGTAACCTAAAGGATTGGAATCCTAAACTAATTAGTTAAATATGCTTATAAAGCCAACTAATCTATCACAACTTATGGAAATTGCTAATGACTATTACATATGAAGAGCTCAATCCTAGCATTTGAATTAGGAATTATAGAAAGAGTAATCAAACTTAGAAATGACTCCTAATTCTTGATATTAAACTAAAATTCCAATCTAATTTATGTTTAGAACCATCAATTCAAAAAAAGCCAAATCTCAGTCTCACTATTAATTTCCCATCATCCCTTAAATACCTTTAAATCTATAAACACTCAGCTACACATATCAATTATAACAAAAATTAAAAAAAATTAAATCCAATATAAACATGCTATAAAATATGAGATAAGTAATGAAAATTAAGATTCAA
Organism: Pinacopodium congolense; assembly: GCA_028565735.1. NCBI lineage: Eukaryota > Viridiplantae > Streptophyta > Magnoliopsida > Malpighiales > Erythroxylaceae > Pinacopodium > Pinacopodium congolense. The sequence goes on from JAOXYD010000006.1 coordinate 1,310,346, forward strand.
TGCTAAATCTAATGAAAACTTAAGGTTTTTATACTAATAATAAAATTAACTTAACCTAAACACACAAAACCTAAGCTATCACAATAAAGATGAAATTCCAACACACTAAAATAAAATAAAAACTACAATTAAACAATTCAGAACCTAAAGGAATAGATAACCATTAACCATAAAGAAAGACCCAGCCAACAATGCCACCAATTAAAGGAAAAATAATAAAATAATTCATCATTCAACTAGTAATTAATAAAAATAGAACTTAGACAACTAGAAATTAAACTTAAATAACTGAAATCAAGGCTAGAAATTGATAAGGAAACCATCTGTTGAAATATATTCAAGAGTTCATAAATTGTTCAAGAGTTTCAACCATAAAACCCATCAAACATTCAAGTTAACTATACTGGAAGATTAAAAAAAACCTTATTACAACTAATAAAACACTAAACAGTTGTAAATGAACCTTAACACAACCTAAAACATTGAAATAAAGTGATTGGAAATGATATAGTAGCAAAACCCAACTAATAACATGAAGAACATAAAGAAATCCTATAAAAACAAGATGAAAACTTAAGGAGAATGGTTATAGCCACTAAATCCCCTGCCTCTAAGCTTCAGGAGCCTTTATATACCCTTTCTAATTAGGGTAAGGCTGAGATTTAAGGAAAGATCCTTCTGTCCTTTTTTATTTTTTGTAAATAGTATGCTAAACAACATCATTTAAATATAAAGGGTCCTTGGTTCAACCGCCACTTAAGTCTTTTATAGCAACTCTTTTGCTTCATTTTTGCTCTAATTTCTTCCAAAACTTGGTGTGCTTTAATTTATAACTTATGTCAAAAGATTAAACCTGTCATTCAACATATAATATTATAAATTTGGCACTTTTAAACCAAAAATAGGGATGAAATCAAGTGAATTCACATACCAAAACTTAACAACATTCATCTTCATTAGATATCGTTTGGATAGTAAAAGTTAAGTTTGCCATTTTTTTCTAAAACGATGGTTAACAATATCCTAAATAGCCCTTGTTTGAAGCACTATTTAGGATTCTAGAAATTAGACCTAAATGGCAGTTCAAGTGATTTGAATGACATTATTTAGTATTTGAAAAAATCATCATTTAGCTTTCTATTAGTAGCTCCTTGCTCTAATTTTGTTGTAATTCATCTTTAAACTTAATCTCTTAGTCCAAAACTTATGTCAAAAGATCAAATATGTCATTCAATACAAAATAAACACTTCTACCTAAAAAAAAGGATGGATTAAACCATATGAAATCACATAACAAAACACAATATAATACATCCCTATCAAATTCCCCCACACTTGAATTATTTTTTGTCCTCAACCAATGACTTGAACACTTTACTTAGAACAATCTTGATCAAAAGCTAAAAATCAATTAGATACAATAGAATTTAATAATGTCTTTAATTCAATTCAAAAATCTTAAATTCATTATGATTCAAAAACAATTTCATCACAATCAAGGTACAAAGTTATTAAGAACATAACCCAACATGCATAATACCAAGTATCCAAGCCATTTTTCATAGTTATCACATAAACCTAGTTAAGGACATTTAAAATAACCAAAAGTAAAACACAATGTGAACTTGGAGCTATATAGGAGATCACCTAGTCTGTTTACATGAAGACAAACACCTTGTCATGAATGACTCCGATTACTCAACTAGGATACTTTTTTTTAAAGATCTCATCTAGTTTTTAACAGTTCATCACCGAATTGGGTAGCAATTGCGAGACTGTTGATGTGTTTGATTCTAAGTTGAAGGAAAACGGCGCAGAAATGCCCGAGTACTTTGTTCGCACGCTATTGACAATCATTCACGCCATTCTACCACTGAAACCCAAGTCTGAGAAAGAATCGAAGAAAGAGAGTGTCGTTTCCGATGGTAAGAAGTCTAAATTCAAAGCTTTTTCAATTGAGGATAGTAGAGATAGAGTGAAGGATCTTGAAAAGGAGCTTAAGATTGAAGCTAAAGATAGAGTAAGAAAGGAGGACAGAGAAGAGGAAAACAGGCATAGAAGAGGGAGAGATAGCGATAGAGAGAGGGAGAGGCATAGAGATAGGTATGATGGTGATAGGAGGCGTAGAGATCGAGATTATGATGATAGAGCAGAATATAGGAGTAGAGAAAGGCACAAGGATGATGATGGGAGGCATGGAAAAGATGGTAATGACAGGCATAGAAGTGATGGGAGTGAAGAGACTGGTTATGATAATGGACGTAGAGAAAATGAAATAGATCCGAGAAATGGGTGCTATAATCGAAACGAACCTGAATTATATGAGGTTTATAAGGGGAGGGTATCAAGAGTGATGGATTCTGGCTGTTTTGTTCAACTGAATGATTTTAGAGGGAAGGAGGGCTTGGTTCATGTTTCACAGATTGCGACCAGGAGGGTCGGTAATGCCAAGGATGTTGTGAAGCGAGACCAGGATGTTTTTGTCAAGGTGATATCAATTTCGGGTCAGAAATTGAGTCTTTCTATGAGGGATGTTGATCAGAATACTGGGAAGGATTTGCTTCCAATAAAGAAGGATTGGACTGAGGATGCTTTAAGAACTAATCCTTCAACTTCTGAAGAAGGCCCTGTTACCAGGACTGGGCTTTCTGGGATTAGGATTGTGGAGGAAGATGATTCTTTTCACCCTCGAAGACCATCGAAGAAAATGAGCTCTCCGGAGAAATGGGAAGCAAAACAGCTCATTTCTTCCGGAGTTTTGAGTGTGAAAGAGTATCCAATGTATGATGATGAAGGAGATGGAATGCTTCATCAAGATGAGGAAGCTGAGGAAGAGCTTGAGATTGAGTTGAATGAGGATGAGCCAGAATTTTTGCAAGGTCAGACTAGCTAATCAGTTGACATGTCGCCTGTGAAGATATTTAAAAATCCAGAGGGCTCGTTGAGCCGTGCAGCTGCACTTCAGTCTGCTCTCATTAAAGAAAGGAGAGAAGTGCGGGAACAGCAGCAGAGGACAATGCTTGATTCCATACCAAAGGATCTTAATCGTCCTTGGGAAGATCCAATGCCTGAGGGTGGTGAGAGGCATCTTGCACAGGAGCTTAGAGGTGTTGGCTTATCAGCTTATGATATGCCTGAGTGGAAGAAGGACGCATTTGGGAGAACATTGACATTTGGACAGAGGTCAAAGCTGTCTATACAGGAGCAGAGGCAGAGCTTGCCAATATACAAATTAAAAAAGGAATTAGTTCGAGCAGTTCATGATAATCAGGTAGGTACTGGTTGTTATTGGTGAGACTGGTTCGGGTAAAACTACGCAGGTTACGCAATACCTTGCTGAGGCAGGTTATACCACAAGGGGAAAAATTGGATGTACACAGCCTTGTAGGGTGGCTGCAATGTCAGTTGCAAAAAGAGTGGCTGAAGAGTTTGGATGTCGTTTAGGTGAAGAGGTTGGGTATGCCATTCGTTTTGAGGATTGCACTGGACCGGACACTGTGATCAAGTATATGACAGATGGTATGTTACTCAGTGAGATTTTGATTGATGAGAATCTTTCACAGTACTCAGTTATAATGCTTGATGAAGCTCATGAGAGGACCATGCATACTGATGTTCTTTTTGGGTTACTTAAACAGCTTGTGAAGAGAAGACCCGATCTTCATCTGATTGTTACATCTGCTACTCTGGATGCAGAGAAATTTTCAGGGTATTTCTTTAACTGTAACATATTTACTATTCCTGGGAAAACATTTCCTGTAGAGATACTATACACAAAACAGCCAGAAAGTGATTACTTAGATGCGGCTTTGATCACGGTCCTGCAAATCCATTTGACGGAACCTGAAGGAGACATCCTTCTCTTCTTGACAGGTCAGAAGAGATTGATTTTGCATGTCAATGTCTGTATGAATGGATGAAAGCATTGGGAAAAAATGTACCCGAGTTGATTATATTGCCTGTTTATAGTGCTCTTCCTAGTGAAATGCAGTCGAGGATTTTTGAGCCGGCCCCACCGGGGAAAAGGAAAGTGGTTGTGGCAACCAATATCGCTGAGGCTTCTTTAACAATTGATGGCATTTTTTATGTAATTGATCCTGGATTTGCAAAGCAGAATGTATACAATCCAAAGCAAGGGCTTGATTCTTTGGTCATAACTCCAATTTCACAAGCATCTGCCAAGCAACGAGCAGGACGTGCTGGTCGTACTGGGCCTGGAAAATGTTATCGACTGTACACAGAAAGTGCATATCGCAATGAGATGTCTCCTACAACAATTCCTGAAATCCAAAGAATTAATCTGGGAACTACCACGCTAATGATGAAGACCATGGGAATTAATGATCTTTTGTCCTTCGATTTTATGGATCCACCTTCTCCTCAGGCCCTCATTTCTGCCATGGAACAACTTTATAGTTTGGGAGCTCTTGATGAGGAGGGACTTCTTACCAAATTGGGGAGGAAAATGGCAGAATTTCCACTGGATCCACCATTGTCGAAAATGTTGTTAGCTAGTGTAGATTTGGGTTGTAGTGATGAGATACTGACTATAATTGCCATGATCCAAACTGGAAATGTCTTTTATAGACCTCGGGAAAAACAAGCTCAAGCAGATCAGAAGAGGGCAAAGTTTTTCCAGCCTGAGGGTGACCATTTGACTTTACTTGCTGTATATGAGGCATGGAAAGCCAAGAACCTCTCTGGCCCTTGGTGTTTTGAGAACTTTGTTCAGTCCCGATCCTTGAGGAGAGCCCAGGATGTCAGAAAACAACTTCTCTCCATCATGGATAAGTATGATCTTAAGATCTTATATATTGCTGTGTCTTGTTTTATAATTTTCTTGTGCATATGCCTTTGTTGAGTCATATCTTGTTAGCCATCATCGCGGTATTGGGGAAATTACTATGTACTATGGTTAAAAATTGTGCAATTAAGATTCAAAGCTTTCTGGCATACGTTTGACAGATGCCAGGAATATCTTTGAGTCTTTGTGATCTATAGGTATTTTCCGTTTAATCTTGGGTTCTGGGGCTGGAGATCAGTTTTATGCAGCAGCTTGTGGTTTCCCAGTGTACAGCCTGTTACTGCATAATTTACTCTTAGAGAGATATCTAGCATTTTAGGACTAATCTGGCTTCAGTGATTAGGCAAGATTGAAGAAGACATTTCAGTGCCAAGAGAAGGTTCCTCACTTGCGTTATAATATGCTTTGAAGACAGAAGTAGGAATTGTTTAGAGTCTGATGGATGTCGTAGTGGATAATTACCTGTTATAGAATTTTATTTCTCTCTCAAATATGGTTTTTATCTACTCAATAAGAGAAACCTAAACCCCTGTCTTCAATTGATTTTTTTTTAATTATTCCTGGACTAGAATACTTAAATATTAATGTTCTGTGTCGCTCTGATTCTAAAAACATCACAGGATGGATTTATGACATATCTAAAGTTAGAAATTGTTCTATGCTTTTTTTTTTTTCTCAAATATAGTTTTAGCTGGTCCCAGCTTCATCTTCCTTTCCAAAATATGAACGCTGTACACCTGTGTGATTCTGAACAGCCCTAACGTATTTTTCAGATATAAATTGGATGTGGTCAGTGCTGGAAAGAACTTCACAAAAATTAGAAAAGCGATAACGGCTGGATTCTTTTTCCAAGCGGCCAGGAAAGATCCACAGGAGGGTTACAGAACCTTAGTGGAGAATCAACCAGTATACATTCACCCAAGCAGTGCTGTTTTTCAAATACAACTCTGCCACCTATGATGGCGAAACTCCTCGACACGAGATTTTAACCTCTTATTAGATGGCCTTTTTCGTCACCTCATAACTCGTAGATCATGAACAACATTTCTATTGGTATCAGAAGGCATGCTTACTTGAACATTGTCTATTTAGCTTCCCACCCCACATGATACGGTGTTGTATGCTCACTGTAATAAACTGTGCAAAAATTTAAATTTTGATTCAGCATTCATAATGTAGTCTATGGCTAGATAGAATGCTGATTCTAGCTTTCTTGTTCTTGTGATTGAGATATTAGCATCTTCTCGTATATTTCCCAACTTTATTTGGGAATGACATTTAATGATATCTTTTATCCAATGTCGAACAAAAATATTTTTTGGAATATTTTCAACTTCACTTTTGATTAAAATCTTAAACAGGTGCTTGCACATAACTCCCCTAAACTCTAATAGCTTGTAGCTACACCTTGCTTCGGAACCTTGACTAGAAATGGTGACTATCTACATTCCAAAAAATTTTACTTGTTGGTAAAATTCAAAAACCTTGTAGATTTGTGCATCCCCTACCACCGCGATCTCTAAAATATCACAGTATATTGTGCTTGTTAGTTCCTTTTGCACAAGCCTAAATATAGTGCTTGTGATGATTTTTGGAACAACTTCTTAATGTCAAACTTTGTTACTAAGGGAATTGGAGTTTTCGAGGACAAAAAATTCATATGCACTTCCCTCTCAATTTTTTCTCTAATAAAATTTTCGTACTGTTCGACAAATTGTGCCAAGGAACTCCTAGCACATATCCGTTGAAGAACACATTCATCCCCTCACTTCTCTGTGTCGTCGAAATACCTGCCCAAAATATATCCTTAATATATGTAGGAGCCTATTTGTGCCGCTACTCAAAAAGAGAAACCATCCATACATTACTCTTAACATTGTACTCATCCAACATTTTACTCCATCCATCATCAAAATCTTCTTTGGTGTTCAAGTCATAGACAATTCCCATAAAATAATCATTTGGTTTTTTATAAACCTTGTGTGTGACAAATTTTTCCGGAAACTTTTTTAATATATGCCAAAAATAGAGTCGATGCCTTACACTTGGGAACACTACTTTTATAATATTACCAATGCTTTTGTATTCATCAGTTATAATAGCTTAGGGTGGTACGTTGTATATACAAGTCAATTATTTGTGAAAAAAAAAAGATTATGATCTCTCATTCATTAACAATGCACAACCGAGTAGTATTAATTGCGTATGATGGCTCATGCCAACAAATGGAGCAAAAGGCATATCATATTTATTGATGAAGTAAGTTGTGTCAAAATTCACAATATCACTGAACTCTACATACGTTGCTCGATTCTTAGCGTCAGCCCATAACACATTCTTCAATGTCCCTTCTTCATTACAGACAAGTGCATAAAAAAAATGGTTATGTTTTTCTTTCATTCTAATGAAAATTTTGTAAATTGCTTCTGCGCCGTCATTGATAAGTGTGTTTTAGGTTGTATTTTTAAGTTGTTTTATATGTGTTTTAAGTGTTTCTTTGTGTGTTTTAGCATTAGTTTACTTGTTCTTTTGTATCTTTTGCATCTTTTTATGATCTTAAATGTTTTTAATTGTTTCTTTTAATTTTCTAGTATTTGAGGGTAAATTTTGAACCATTTTGGGGATAGATTGATGCATTTTGGTTATACAGGTAACAGAAATTTAGTTGCAGATGAATTTTCAAATGATTTTGATGACTCGTTAGACAGACTTATAGAACTTATATGGCAATGAAATTTGGAGGGGAGCATCAAATTTCTTTCATGATTGTGACAGTGTTATGATCATGACAGCGGAAATGGCCTATTTCAAGATAAACATGGGATTTTAAGTGGTTTGACCTTCTTTTTAACCTATATAAAGGTTCTAAACCCTAAGAACCAACATCTAAGAGGAGACAACACCCAAAAGAAGAAAAGAGGCAGGTTTTTGATAGCTAAATAATATGGAAAAGTTAAATCTACCTTGGGAAAAATGGTGACAACATCAACATCTAGAGTTTTTCCAGCTTTTTGTAATAGAGAGGAGTTCTTAACTTTACCCAGTTTTTATTCTTTTTCTCTTTATCACTTTTAGTATGAAAAACATGAATTTTGTTGGATTGTTCATGATTATGAGTAGATAAATACTTTGTAGGAGTTGTTTTTGAATTATTTGTGAAACCTTTGTTGTTTTGATTCAATGAATGATGCTTTAAGATATTTATTGTTTTTATACCATACAATAGACCGAAAGGGTGAGTTTGGACATTTGAGTTGGGTAGTGTAACAAGAGTTAGCTCCCAATGGACCTATAAATATTTAGGTTTTTTCAAATAGTTGAAGAGAGATCTTGGCTATTTGCTTAAAATCACCTATAAGAGTACTTAAAATCTGGTTGAATGGTTAAGAAAAGTTGGTAAATTTAGAGATAGCATAATTGATTTTAATCCATTTCAACTAGGGTCAATTAATTACGCCTTAAGTTTTGAGGATAGGTGATGAACAGATGGACTTCAATATGAACAAATCTTTAAAGAAACTGGTGGAAGGAAATGCATGTATGAAAATTGATGTTGTAGATGAGTTTGTGAAGGAGGTTGAAGAGAGAATTGAGAAAGTTGTGGAAGTGAAAACGGATGAGAGTGTGGAAAATGAAAAGTTTTTTTAGGAGGTTGAGCATAAAAAGTTAGAGAGAACGGATGTACCTACACCACCTTCCATTATGAAACCCCCCCACACTAGAATCGAACCCTTACCTTCCCACCTTCGATACACCTTTCTAGGTAAAAACCACACTAAGAGTGAGAGGAGAAGGTAATGGAGACTATCAAGAAGAGGATGAGAGCCATGGGATATCAAATTTTGGATATTAGGAGGATTAGCCCCAATGTGGTGATGCATAGGATCAATCTTGAGGAATGATGTAAGATGGTTAAGGAGAGACAAAGACGATTGAATCCAAATATGCAAGAGGTCATAAAGAAAGAAGTGGTGAAACTTTTAGATACAAAAATTATATACCTAATTTCGGATAGTGAATGGGTCAGTCCGGTGTAATATTTGCCTAAGAAAGGAGGCATGATAGTGATGAAGAATGAATAAGGTTAAAAGATCTTTACAAGAACTATCACTGGTTAGAGAGTGTGTATTGACTATAGGAAGCTCAATTTGGCCATCAAGAAAGATTATTTTTCTTTACCTTTTGTAGACCAAATAACTGAGAGAGTAGCTAGGCATACTTTTTATTGTGATGGGTACTTTGGATACAATCAAGTGTTCATTTATCCACAAGGCCAAGATAAGACTACTTTTACTTGTCTTTATGGGACTTTTGCTTATAGGAGGATGTCTTTTGGCCTATGTAATGCACCGGTCACATTCAAAAGATACGTGATGGCTATCTTCACATATATGAATGAGGAAATCATAGAGACATTTATGGATGACTTCACTGTTTTTTTAGACTCTTTTGATCACTACTTGTTTAATTTAGATATAGTGTTACAAAGATGTGAGGAGTCTCATCTAGTCTTGAATTAGGAGAAGTGTCACTTCATGATCCAAGAGGGAGTTGTATTGGGCCATAGGATCTCATACAGAGGTATTGAGGTAGATCAAGTTAAGATGGAAGTGATTGAGAAACTCCCACCTCCCACCAACATCAAGGGTATTCGAGCATTCTTTGGTCATGCAGAGTTTTATAAATGGTCTATCAAATATTTTTCTCTAATTGTTAGACCCTTAACTAATTTGTTAGTTAAAGATATTCCTTTTATATTTAATGATGAACGTTTACATGCTTTTAACAGGTTAAAAAAGGCACTTACTATAGCACTTATCTTAACATCACCGGATTGGTCACTGTCCTTCGAGATCATGTGATGCAAGTGATCAGGCCATTGGGTGTGTGCTTAGACAGAGGAAGGAAAAGCTAATGCATGCCATCTATTATGCAAGTAAAACTTTGACGGGGGCACAACTGAATTACACCACTACTGAGAAGGAGTTGCTTGCAATGGTATTTGTATATGAGAAATTTTGTTCTTATATTTTGAGCTCACAAGTTATTGTTTTTACAAATCATGCGACGTTGTGCTACCTTTTTACCAAGAAGGATACTAAAGCTATGCTAATTCGATAAGTGCTTTTCCTCCAAGAGTTCAACCTTGAAATTAAAGATAAAAGGGAGTAGAAAATATTGTAACAGATCACCTATCCAGGCTAAAAGGAGGACATTATGAAGAAGGAGAGGAAATCAAATAGAGCTTCCCTGATGAAGCTTTAATAATGGTAGATAATCCTTTTTCCCCTTGATTTGTAAATTCTCTATTAGGTAGTATTCTTCCCCCTAACCTTTCACATCAGTAAAGATAACGCTTCCTATTCCAATGTTCTTGTTATATTTGAGATGTACATGTGCTTTATAAAATATGTGCTGACAATTTAATTCACAGTTGTGTCCCTGAAAATGAGATGCCTGAAGTTTGATGCATTGCCATAGCTCTCCTTATACAGGACACTATAGAGTAAACAAAACGGTTACACGCATTTTGGAGTGTAGATTTTATTGGCCTAACTTATTAAAGGATGGTCGAGATTTCATATTTAAGTGTGATAGGTGCTAAAGAATGGGTAATATTTCAAAGAGAGATGAGATGTTATTTTCTAACATCATGAAGGTGGAGATTTTTTACGTGTGCGGTTTGAATTTCGTGGGACCATTCCCATCCTTCCTAGGTAACTCCTATATCTTAGTTGGAGTTGATTACATTTCTAGGTGGGTGGAGGCGGTAGCTACTCTAACCAATGATGACAAGGTGGTCCAAAGGTTTCTCTAGAAGATCTTTGTTAGGATTGAAGTACCTAGAGCTATTATAAGTGATGGAGGGAGCCATTTTTGTAAAAAACCATTTGAAGCACTTTTGAAGAGGTGCAACATTCACCATCGAATGGCCACTCCTTACCATCCATAAACGAGTGACCAAATGGAGGTGGTGAATAGGGAATTGAAGAAAATTTTAGAGAAGATAGTGAGTACTTCAAGGAAGGATTGTGCTTTGAAGTTGGATGATACATTATGGGCTTATAGAACAACTTTTAAGACACCTATAAGTACTACTGCATATAGACTCGTTTATGGAAAGGCTTGCTATTTACCAATGGAATTGGAGCATAGGGCCTATTGGACGATTAGGAAGTTGAACATGGATTAGAAGTTAGTGAGCAAGAAGCAATTGTTATAACTTGATGAATTGAAGGAGCTAAGATATGATGCACATGAAAATGCCAAGTTATATAAGGAGAGGGTAAAGAAGTGGCATGATACTCACATTAAGAAGAAGGAATTCAAGAATGGAAACTTGGTACGTTTATTCAATTCAAGACTTTAGTTATTTTCTGGAAAGTTTAAGTTAAGATAGAGTGGACCCTTTAAGGTTATTCAAGTGTCTCGCCATGGTTCTTTGGAGTTAGAAAATGATAAGGGTGAAACCTTTAAAGTTAATGAACATAGGTGCAAGCTTTACCTTGGAAGAGCTCTCTCATATAAAAAGGAAGTGGTTTCTTACCTTTCCTTTACTTTTCTTGATTGAATTGAAGATTGGTCAAGCTCATGACCTTAAATAAAGTATGTTTTATTTAGTTTACAAGTTGTTCAATATGTTGATGCATAGTTTCTAAGTGTTGCTTACTGTATCTTCATCTTTTCTTGAGTTTGATTGTTGTTTTCTTGAGTTTGATTGGTGTTTTTGAGTAGTTTTTTTTGTTAAATCTTGATTTGGCTTAGGTTGAGTTTATATAAAGTGGAGGGTCATTTGGGGTGAATTTAGGCCAAGGAAGTTCTAAATTTTGTCACTCTTGTAGCCTATCACGAGGGTGACAGAATTTTTAAAACTAAGGGATGTCACGATCATGAAAACATCTTTTCCTGGTAGACGGGTTTTAGGGTTCAAAACCCTCTCTTCTTCATTCTTTCTCTTACCCACTTTCTCTTCTCTCTATTTTCGACCCCTTTACCTAGCCTCCACCTTTATTTGCTCATTTTAATCCAAGTTTGCTCTAAATCTAGTAAGTTTTGTTGGTTTCTTTTTAGTTTTGTGCAGTTTCTTTGTAGTTGATGTTGTTTCTGCAATCTCTATGAATGTCTCTCTCTCTCTCTCTCTCTCTCTCTCTCTCTCTCTCTAGGATGTGAGTTTTGATTCTTTGTTGCCCATTCTCACTTTTATTGTGTGTTTTTGTAGGTACTTGAACGCTATCCCTCTACAGAAGAAAATCCTTTGCCAGAAATCTATTCTGCCCATTCAAGCCAAAGTAGGAGGTCAGAATGCTTGAGACATTTCTGCAGATTATGGGGCCTCCTTTCCCATCTTCTCTATAGACGAGGGTGATAAGTACTCTAACATCAAAGATAGAAATATCCTTACACCCCGTTATTTTGATTTTGATCTTTTGGAAATCATAGGATTTAAAGATAGACTCAACAGGCTATGTAATAGAGGTGGTTGGGAACAGTTTGTTTAAATGGATTACCTAGTTTTTCAGGAATTGATCATTGAGTTTTTTACATCTTTACGTTTTGATTATGAGAAATTGAATGGATTTTGATTTAGAATTAGAGGTCAAGCTCGTAAGTTAGATGATAAACTATTAAACAAAATTTTTGGGATTCTTAAGGGACGAATAGAGGCTGCACATCGACTTTTCACCTAACAACTATTGGCATTACTTGACTGAATTACCTTTTAATGTGCACAATGCTTCAAATGCCAACATTCTTAGCCCAAAACGTTTGTTACTACATAAATTTATTTGCTATGCTATTTTATCAAAGACTCAAAGTAACAAATGCTCAATTAAGGAATTATTTTTGTTGTGGTGTGTGGATGAAAAGATTAAGTTGCGTATGTCCTATTTTTTTCAAGCTTTGATGCATTCGGTGACTAAAATGGGTAATTATTTAAGCCTAGGGTCTCTTGCCATCTCCTTAACACAACACTTCAATATTGATACTACTGGTCTAACCTTTGTTTCTTATGAGTACTTTGATCTTCCTTACTTGCATCGCTCGGAAATACTGTGGCACAATAATATAGAGCTTTGAGATCCTCGGATTCGAATTACAGTTGAACATAGGTTCCCTGGCGAAACTTTGAGTCCTAGGGCTGGTCCCACCAATGATGATACTTCATCATAGGTGGGACTCTAAAGCAAGATCCACAGGTCTTGGGCGATGCAAGGACTTTAAGTCCCATCCCCAACACCATCGCCCCACCCTTCCCGTAAGCTTTCTTACCCTCCCTTTTTATTCGTTGCTTATCTCTTTTAATTGTTTTTTTTTTCGTGTTTTGTTGGTTTATGATTTTGCTTGCTTTGTGGTTTTGTTTGTTTTTGTTTTGTTTTTATGAGCCTCTTTACACATTAAGGACAATGTTTCCTTTCAGTATGGGGAGATAGGTAATTGTTTGTGGTAGCTAATTGTTTGTATTTGTCTAATTATTGGTATTTGCTTTGCATTTTGGCATGTCATGTAGGTTGCATATTAGGGTGTAGTTTGAATCTTTATGATAATATGTTGTCATAGGTCCTATCATAATATTTGGAATGAGATTGAGATACATGTTTGAAGTTGAATTATACTATTTAGATAGAAGGTGAATCATGTTGATTGGCTTAAGTAGTTAGTCACATAAACTTACTCATAAATTGATACTTGAGTTATTAGGTAATGTATAGAAACATAATGGATCTTTAATTAAACCTAGGTGAGGAGTTGAGCCTATATGACTATATTCCACAGTCATTTCATTATTTATGTGTGTTATACTCCCATACGTATTTACCTTTAAAACTTGTTTTAAACCAATTTGAATATACTAGATGCATGCTAAATGGATGTGATTAAGACCCTCTTTCTTTTAAACCTTTAGCTTAAATGACCAACCTTTGTCATTGTCCCTTGCAAACCCCTTTGAACCTTTAACATTTTTTTTTCTTAAAGTGAACACCACATTTTTAAAACCTTAAGCCCCATTAACCTACTTAATCATAAGTTTAATAGAATACTTAGTATGTATTAGTCGGGAATTTTGGCTAAAATTTTTGTTATTTGAGATGTTTTGAATAGTTTTTAACACTTCTACTCTTACACCTAACTGTTAGTGTTGGTTTTTTGTTTCTTGTTTATTGTTAAAAAAGAAATAAAATAGAAAGAGAAAATAACAAAATCAAATGAAAAAAAAGGGGGGAGAGAAAAGAAGACAAAAAGAAGAAAAGAAAATAATAACATATAATAGCAACAAATAAGTGTGGAGTAGTAGTTATATTTATGTGTATATCTCAAAATTTTATTTTGTTATCTCTTTGTATACTTAGTATTTTATGACTGTTTGTGAAGACCCCTTTGACCCCTTTTTGACCTACCTTAACCTCAACCCCATTACAATCTTTCACAAAGTCCATTTGATCTATTTTTGCATGTAATCACTATGGAAGAGAATTGATATAATCGCAAGCTTATGGTAGTGTACTTTCCTATAGGAAATTTTGAGAGAAACACTAACCCCTAAACACTTGAGTGAATTCTGTGAGGAAGGTCCAAATTGAGTCTATGCTTACCTTTGATCGATGGTGTTATAAGTTGAGTTTGTTTATGTATATTAATGAAAATGAGTTATAATGTATGTAATAGCTTGAAATTTGAATTGGTTAAAGTTTGAAAGATAGCATATTCTTAATCTTTGTGAAAACAAGTTGATAGGATGTTATGGTTGCGTTTGATTTTTCTTGAGGACAAGCAAAAGTTTAAGTATAAGGAAGTTGATAAGTGTGTTTTAGGTTGTTTTCTATATGATTTTAAGTGTTTCTTTGTATGTTTTGGCATTAGTTTACTTGTTTTTTTGGCATCTTTTGCATCTTTTCATGATCTTAGATGTTTTTAATTGTTTCTTTTGATTGTCTAATGTTTGAGGGTAAATTTTGAGCTGTTTTAAGGATTAATTAATGTACTTTGGTTGTGCAGGTAGCAGAAATTCAGCTGGAGATGAATTTTCAGGTATTTTAATAACTCATTAGGTAGACTTATAGAGTTAAAATGACAATGAAATATGGAAGGGAGCAAGATCTAGATGTGAGGAAGTTGTAGTTAAAATTTCAAGTCAATCGGAGGTCACGAATAGCAGTTATGGCCAAAAGAGTGAAGAGTATTCGAAGTTGACAGAGGAGGATGTCACGATCATAACATTGTCATGATCGTGACGACCTCTAAAATCAAATTTCTGTCATGATCGTGACAGTGGGAATGACCTGTTTTGAGATAAATATGAGATTTTAAGTGTTTTAACCCTTATTTTGACCTATATAAGGATTTAAAACCCTATGAGCCTTGGAATTTGATTTGCACTAACTGGATGAATGCGAATTAAGGGATATTAGGTATACCTACCCTCAACTTCCATTGTCATCTACTTATGTATCATGGGAGACCCTTCATTATACATGTTCGTGGTTTATGAAATTAAAATAACAAATTGGCACCAAAGACTTGGAAGCATGGGCATGTTTGTTTAAAATTGATCAAATCGGTCAAACACACAAAACCCACTCTCGCAAAAAAGATAACCTTTTACGATTGATATCTGTCAAGCTCTCTCTATATATACATATGAGGTTTGTTCCTCTTGTTATTTCCATTCTAAAGTTTAAAATCTAAAACTTCCCAAAAAAAACGGGATGTTGAAAGTTCAACACAGAATGTCATCCTTCATCAATGTCATGGAATTCGATAATGCAGGTATTACGTTATAGACAATATGATGGTGTATTTGTTACAAATATATATTACTGCACCTTACATGTTGAGTTTTTTAAAGCACTAATCATTTGGTTCGTGTAATTTTTGTTCGCATCAAACAAACTTTCAAACATAAAAGATCCACTTATGAAGAGGTTGGTGAGGCAGTTGAAATTTGAGTCGAAGCTAAAAAACAAAATTATTAATCATGTAAAGAAGGAGTTGGAGTTAATGAAAGCACATGTAATCTTTTGTTCTTTCATTATGAATATTTGATGCAGTTATATGTTTATACAATTTTTATTTTTATGTTATGATATAACATAATGTACTTTTCTTTGCAATAGGTTCAAAAAATAAAGAGTGTGAGATTTAAAGATAAATTTATAAATAAAATTTAATTTTAAAAGTAAGTTTAAAAATATAAAAATTGAATTTAAATTATATAAAAATTCAGTAAAAATCTATCTTAA
>JAOXYD010000006.1:1326489-1347005 GCA_028565735.1 Pinacopodium congolense
GTGTGTTTTCTTTATCGATTTTTGTGTTTAGAAAAATAGGAAACCAAAACCAAACATAAAAGCTAAACTAAACATGGTAAATGAAATTAGATTTTTATGTAAATTTGAATGTTGGAACTTATAAGGCACATGTTTAACAGAAATGGCAACTAAAAATCATTTTTAAAATAATGATTTTGCCACATATTTAACTTAAGGAAAGATTAAAAAAATTAATAGAAAAGGAATTAAAAAGATCCTAAACAAAAGAATGAATTACGTTTAAATTGAAAAATAAGAAATGTGTTAAACACCTCGCTTATATAGTTACTTAAATATAGAAATTTTTTGCAAATTTGATATATTTAAAAAGAAATTTTAGGTGAGGATTTAAAAGGAACGTAGAATACTCAAAAATAAAACATATGGTTGAATGTTTAGAAATATACAGTATTATATAAAACTTAAAATAAAATACTTAAAGTAATGTCTATGGTTTAAAATG
The DNA here is from genome assembly GCA_028565735.1 of Pinacopodium congolense. Lineage (NCBI taxonomy): Eukaryota > Viridiplantae > Streptophyta > Magnoliopsida > Malpighiales > Erythroxylaceae > Pinacopodium > Pinacopodium congolense. The sequence goes on from JAOXYD010000006.1 coordinate 1,326,974, forward strand.
AAAGGAAAAAAATAGTTGACTGCAATAGAGTTTGGGATCTTACCTAGGCCTTAGAAAGAAGATCAAGGATGCCTAAAATTGAGTCAGAAGGCTCAAGGATAAATAAAAAGTTTAGAGCGATGATTTAAGAGTTGAACTTGATTTTTGATTTATTCTTTAAGAAAATTAATAATAGACTAGAATGAAATAATTTCAAACTAAACAAAAGGATTTGATTGGATTTGTATGGTAGAAATGAGTTATAATGCAATGGACCTAAAACAAACATGCCTTTTCAACAAAGCTGTGAACTGGGTGAAGAAAAATGACTGAAAAACTTAAATGATTTGGATGTGGTAATCCTAAGTTAAATGGGCTTGGTTGAATTTGGAAATTTTAAATGGTATGAAAACAATGCATTTAAGCTAAATGGGATGAAATAGAAATTTAGGCCTAACATGACTTGACATGCTTGCAAGAGAGAAATGGATCTACAGCCCTAATGAATGATAAACTAATCAAAATCTTGACTAATTTAGGTAAGGCGAGCATAAGTAGTTTAAAGAATTTGATAAGTTTATTAACCCTATAGTCAGCCTTCAAACCCAAAATGAAAGTTCAGATAAAGAAAAAGTGATATGGGCTAAACATCTCCTAAAAAAGGTTTCAAAGATACTGGGATTTTAGCTAGATGGGGCTCATTGATCACCAACATGTTAAGTTAGATAAATTGATGCTGGTTCTCCATCTGTCCACGCACCCCTCAATGGGCTATCCAATTACATAAGGCAATTAATAGGAAAATTAATATATATATATATATATATACATGCAACCCATTTTAATCACTTTCAGCCTAAGAACTTGGATTGGGATGTTGGGAATTCGGGTTCAAGCCTTTATTCTTTCGTAAAAGCATTGGGCGTAAGTTAGGAATTTTAAGAACATGAGACTAAACTCATTTTTATCAAATGTACTTCTTTTAAGATAGTGTATCTAAAAAATTATGTTTGAAATTAAGGCAACACTTAATATATATTTTAAGCGTTAATTTGTATTTTTATAGGAAAAAAGAAATGGATGAGCCTAATTAAACATTCTCCTTTATTATGGACTTATTTTTTAATAAGCTTTTCTTTTAGACTTTGAGTAAAACACTCACAATTTGTGATGGAGAAAAGGTTTAACTCAATAGAAATAGGCTTTAGTAATAAATGAATTCGTAAGCCTAATCTTTACATATAAGAAAAGCAATTAGTCTTGGCCTATAAATGTAAAAGACATAAATTTCATTTTTAGAAGTAAAACGGGAATGAATAAAAGCAATGAGCCCAATTAAGAGATCTAATATCTATTGATGAAATTTTTTAAAAAAAGTATTATAAGCCCAAGCCCACAAACATCTCATTCATCTCCATCGAACATTATATATATATATATATAAACTGTCTAGAATAACAAATAATTTGGAAAGATTTTTTTTTTACAAACTAAGAAAAAATCTTGATAGCCAAATAGGATAGGTAACATTAGTCCAGCAATTTGAAAACTAAAACTATCCTAATTTCTACTCTACTCTACACTAACTAGGGAAATTTTAGGTACTGTATCACAATCTCTAAAAGCAAAAACATATTTAATTCGAAAATAGAATCTAAATCTAATTTTGAATGGAAATATGACATTTGACCTATTATAAACTAATTTAAACCCTATATTATAAAATTATTGATTCTAACAAAATATCATTATGGTGTTTACAGCCGACTCCTGCCAAAAATATTACAATAGGCACCTTCTAACAAAACAAAAAGAATAGAAACAAAAGAGCTACAGTGACTGGGTTGTTACCCTAATTTGTTCTCCGGTGTCTGATCATTACTCCTAGGAGCTCAAATCCTAAAACCGTGTAAGTGTTTTCAAGGGTCAAGACATGAATTAAAAAGCAAACAATCAATTAAAGTGTAAATTAAAAATGAAAAATCAAAAGTAAAAGAGACATGGAGAAGAAAACAGACAGAGGGACAGAGAAAACTATCTCCTTATCCTTAACTACCGCCATGCCTGGTTGAAAAGATCCCTTGGTCAAATGTAAATGACTCTGCGTTCGACTGAGCTCAAAGGGAAACTCCAACTCCGGAAAAAGCGACAAGAATCTTTGTGATTCTATAAAGATGCGAGAGAATTATAATTTTCCAGGGACAAAATTTGTACAGTGTTATTGTCTTTTCTTGAAAAGAAATTTTGACAGGTCTATCTCATCCTGTAGATGGACGGTTTAGGAAAACATCTAATCATTGCAGCAAAACCCAACATCTGGGACAAAAAGACATGAAATAGGATACAAAACATGAATGCCTTTGGAACAAAATCGTTTTGCTTTTGTTGACTAAAGAACAATTTGTTAGATTTTTGAGACATAGAACACCATCTTGGTCTATAAGGGAAAAAAAAAAAAAAACACAACTATAACATTTCTAGATAGTTCATTCAAAATATCATAATTTTAGATCAGTTACATGGTAAATAAATGGACAGTTGAGGGTGTTTTAACAATAACTTTGAAATGAACCACGATAACAGCGACATGTTGGACATCGATCGACAACCTATAAGTGCCAATTTGTACGACTATGATTTCCACCAATGAGAGTGTGACACATGGGGACCATCCAAACGCTCAAAAAAGATTCAACTAGGGGCCAGGGGAAACCTCCCCAGGCTTTCCAGCTCAAAAATCATCTCAAGAGAAAAACACAAATGCTTTCATAATAGGTTATTTGATTAGCTTAATTTAATATCCACAAAGATCGATATTTCTGAAAAAAGAAGTAGGCCAGCAAGGGTAAGGCAATGGGAGAATTTTTCACCTACGTGTTCGTGTGAAATGGTTAGACAACACATTTTGCTTTCTGTAATTGACCCATGAGAATCTTGAACTTGTTAAGGTGTATATGAGATTTTCTTCTTTTTGCATATGTAATATATATAATTGTAGCTTCATATATAACTTTTTTTTTGTTTTGACAAGTATAATAAATGAATTAGAAAATCGAGTAAATATTACTGTACTCCTTGTACTTTTGTAAATTATCAAACACGTCTTTGTACTTTAACAAATTTACTAAATCATCCTAATATTTTAATAAAATTATCAATATATTCATTGAAACTTTTCTCACTAATAGAGCAGCTGACACAGTAAGATAATAGTGCAAAAGTGATCGATGTGACAGTTAACGTGGCATCTGACATGGTACGGAATACTTTGATAATTTTACTAAAATATAGGTGGTGTTTAAAAAAATAAAAAATAAAAGGATCTTGAAATAATTATTAAATGAGATATATTTTGACATTTTTACTTTACTATATATATGAATTCATAAATAATCAATTAATAATATTTTTGAGTTATACCTTAAATTAACTTCAATTTATTTATTTATTTATTAGTTATAAATAAAAAATTATTTATTGATAACTCCAATTAAATTAAATCTAAAAAATATATTTATATTCATATACTTATATTAAAAAAATCTTGGGATAGAAATTTCATAACTTTGAATAACTAAAATAACCATTTCATTAAGATATATTTCAACATTTTTATTTCACTATACATATGAATTCACAAATAATTAATTAATAATATTTTTAGGTACATCTTAAAGGTACACCTTAAATCAACTCTTATTAATTAAATAATTAGTTAGTTATAACTAAAAAAAAACCTATAATTTTTTAGTTATAACTACCATTATAAAAATTTATTAATTGATTATTTGTGAATTCATATATATAGTAAAATAGAAATATTGAAATATATCTCATTGAAATGGTTATTTTAATTATTCATAATTATGAAATTTTTATCCTTAAATTATTTTTAACATAAGTATTATGAATATAAATATACATTCTACATTTAATTTAATTAGAGTTATCAATTATATTTTTTATAGTTATAATTAATAAATAAATTGAAGTTAATTTCAGACATAATATTGTTAATTAATTATTTATGAATTCATATGTATAGTGAAGTAGAAATGTTGAAATATATCTCATTAATATGGTTATTTTAATTATTCAAAGTTATGAAATTTTTATCTCAAAATTATATTTATTATAAGTATTATGAATATAAATATATATCTTAGATTTAATTTAATTATAATTAATAATTTTTTAATTATAACTAATTACTAAATTAATTAATTGGAGTTAATTTAAGGCATAACTAGAAAATATTATTAATTATTTATTTATAAATTTATATGTATAGTAAAGTAGAAATGTTGAAATATATCTTATTTAGTAATTATCATAAGATCCCTATATATTTTTCATTTTTTTTAAACACCCTCCTATATTTTAGTAAAATTATTAATGTACCCCCTGCCATGTCAGCTACCATGTCACCTGCCATATCAATTGTCATGTCAGCCACCTCTGTGCTATCACCTTTCCACATTAGTTGTCATATCAGCAGCCACGTCAATGAGAAAAGTTTCAGAGGATACATTGATAATTTTATTAAAACAGATGGGGGTTTGATAAATTTGTTAAAACACATGGAGTGTTTAATAATTCATGAAAACACAGGGGGATATAGCGATATTTATACTAAAAAACCAAAAGCAACCAAAGAGATATCCAAACACAACCCTAGACAAAAGAAGGCAAAGCCTTGAAAGACTAAAAGAACATAAGCTGGCTGAAAAAACAAAACTAACATCTAAAGGTAGGTGTTATCATAATACACCACACACTACTTTCAGTAACGTCAACATTTAAAGGTAGGTGTTAACATAACACACCACACACTACTTTCATTACCACTAGACTATATATCGCGATGAGGGAGGAGGAAAGGTAGATTCTATTGACTTTAAGCCTATCAATCAATATTTAATATTCAGTTTACCAACAATGAAGGGGAGCATTGCAAAAGAGAAGCCCGTATATGGAGGATCTATCTAGTTCAGGAAATTGAGCCTACTGAAAATTCCTTTGTAGAACACTTTATCACGTCGTGCATATCACAATTATGTTCCTAAAAAATCAAGTACATTGTACAATTAAAATAAATTTTGAAAAATGATATAATATCTCTTGGATAGGTGACTCCCTTGGTAAGCCCTTTCAATGATTTGATTATAGTCCATCAGATAGATAGAAAAATTACAAAGTTGTTGTATCTCCTCCCACAAGATTCTTATACAAGAGCATTAAAACAGTAAATGGTCCCTTATTTCATCTCGTCCTTGTACAAACAACATTGTCTAGAAGACATTTGATTGCTCTTATATCTATCTAAAATGGAGAGGCAGTTCAAAATGATCAACTAGAGGATAAAGGAAGCCTTGAGTAACCTTTAAAGAAACCAAACCAAATTAAACCATCTTACTGAATTTATAACACCTGTGAAAAGTTACCTACAAGCTCTATTATTGAAATTACTAGGTGGGTGAGCTCATCAAGATATGATATCAGGCCTACTAGTAATAGAAAGGGTGTCCGAGAATACATCTTGGAAGCATAAGGCAGCTCTGGAATTACAAATCCCCTCATTCCCCCTTACCACTGCAACTACTCTAGCATTTACAAGATACAAATGTCTTAGGATAGTATAGCTTGGGTGCTAATCGATAGGACCAATTATCAAACCATAAAGAGGTGTTCAAACTATTACCAACATTGTGAAAAATCTTTGCGATAAGAACTGGATTCATTTTTAACATTTGTTGTAATGTCTAAAAGACAACCATGCCTTCCTTAGGATACCTAATAAGTGTGTTTTCATACTATGTTTCTATGTTGTTTTTAGGTGTTTTAAGTGTTGTTTGTGTGTTTAAACTTAGTTAGTATGAACTTTTGCATCCCTTTCATGATCTTTTAGGTGTTTGATTGTTTTTGGTATTGTTTAGTGTTTGAGAGTAAAATATAAACTTATTTAAATAATGGATTGATGCATTTTGATGTTTGGAATTGTAGATTATTAATGAGACCCGAAATTAATATCAGTTTACGTACTGTAAATTTGGTGATGCATTAGATGCCTTTATAGAACTTGGATTGCACTGAAATTTTATAAAAAGCTAAAAAAACATGTGAGGAACCTACATATCAAATTTCAAGTCAAAATAAGGTTTGTAGACGAAGATATAGAGAAAATACCAAGCAAATGTCAAAGTTAGAAAAAGCTGCTTTGGCAGAATGACGTGGCAAAATGTGTAGGGACGCGTTTTATAAATTTTTGGGGTTCAGAGATCGTGGAAATTAACCTAGTAGCCACATTCTAACCCTAGGAGAAAGTCAAGATAGAAAAGAAGGTTTTTATGGAGAGAAGAAAGGTGAAGAATACAATTTTGGAGAGGAGACTAAAGATTCAATAAGTGCTGTCCAGATTTTTCTAAAAAGGAGGCCTCAACCTACACCATTAGTTTTCTTTTTTCCTTTGCATTCCTTTTGATATTTAATCTGAATATTATTTGTTTGAATATGATTATGGATTGCTAAATCTAGTTTAATGATTGTTCTTAAATTGTTTATCTAACTTTATTCTTATTGATTTAATGTATAATTATTTGTGTTGATTGTTAAGCTTATAATCACTTCGAATTGAGAGATTGTTTTTGATTTATTTGAGTTAGGGTGCGTAATGAGAGTTGTAACTTAACGGATTTTCAATTAACAGATTAAAAATTGGTTGAAGAAAGATCTTAACTATTTTATTAATTATCTATAAGATTGATTCACATATAGTTGAGTATTTAGGCAAGGTTTTGTAGATTGAGAAATTACAAGACTAATTCTATCTTACTTCAATTAGGGACAATTAGTTACACCTTAAGAGAAAGTAATAAAACTTTAGAAAATTTTGGATCAAACACAATTAAATCGATAAGATAAAGGAGGATAAATAAGGATAGAACATCCTCTAAGTCTCCACTATTGAGTATCTTCTTTATTTTACTTTCTTCTATGATTAATTTCATTGAAGTGTTGTTAGTTTAAGTTTAAGTTTAATTTTCAGTTTCTATATTCTTATTTTACTTTAAGTAAAGTGAAGTTCAGATTGCTAAGTGTCTACATTCAATCCTCATGGGATCGATATCAATTATACTATAAGTTACAACCTGTATACTTATACTGTAGTTAAAGTTAGTAAACAAATTTTTGGTGCCGTTGCCAGAGATTGTAATTTTAGCATCTTGTTCAATTTGGATTCTTTTAATTTAAGGATTTCTTTTTGATATTTTTATTGTTTGATTACAGTGTATGAACATAAGGAGCATGAGATGATCCAACGAGCTGAGTAACGTAAGGATTCAAGGAACAAAAGGGGATGATTTCGTTTGATATAGTGACAGCTTTTCAAGCACAACTTTCAGCCCTTATTAAGAAATTAAACAACTTATAAGATACATCTTTCTCTTTTATTAGAACTATACAGATTCGATGTGAATTATGTGGACAAGATAGCCATGGTACAAATGAATACTTCTTGTTGGGAGCCAGTGGCATGAACAGGTTAATTATTTAGACCAATCACAAAGAGGTAACAATCTTTATTCCAATGTTTTCAATCAAGGTTGGTAAAACCATCCAAATATTTTGTGGAATCCTAACCATGTAGGTGGCAAAGTGCACGCACAAGAACCTCTTGAATTTCAATAAAATCGATTTAAGTTGTTGGAGAGTAAAATGGATAACATGATATATTTCTTGGACTCCTAATTGGCAAGTCAAAAAGAGAATCAGAAATAAATATTTGCGAACCAGGAGGAAAGCCAATAGAAGATGGAGGCAAAATTTGACCAAATTATGCAGAACCACGTTACATCAATCCATAACTTGGAGGTACAGGTAGGTCAACTTGCTCATGTTTTGTTTTTCAGAAATGAAAGTAGCCTATCAAATACCACGGAAGCAAATCCAATGGAGTAGTTAGAGGCTATCATAGTTATCATGGGAAAGGAAGAAAATGATAGAATGGAAAATGCAAAGGAATTAGTTCAAGCTGTCCATGATAATCAGGTACTGGTTGTTATTGGCGAGACAGGTTCAGGTAAGACTACACAGGTTACACAGTATCTTGCAGAGGCAGGTTATACTACAAGGGGCAAGATAGGTTGTACACAACCTCGTAGAGTGGCTGCAATGTCTGTTGCTAAAAGGGTGGCTGAAGAGTTTGGTTGTCGTTTAGGTGAAGAAGTTGGGTATGCAATTCGATTTGAGGATTGCACTGGACCAGACACTGTGATCAAGTATATGACAGATGGTATGTTGCTAAGGGAGATTTTGATTGATGAGAATCTTTCACAGTATTCAGTTGTAATGCTTGATGAAGCTCATGAGAGGACCATCCATACTGACGTGCTTTTTGGGTTACTTAAACAGCTTGTGAAAAGGAGAACTGACCTTCGCTTGATTGTCACGTCTGCTACTCTGGATGCAGAGAAATTTTCAGGATATTTCTTCAACTGTAACATATTCACAATTCCTGGGAGAACCTTTCCCGTAGAGATATTATACACCAAACAACCAGAAAGTGACTACTTGGATGCATCTTTGATCACAGTCCTGCAAATCCATTTGACAGAACCTGAAGGAGACATCCTTCTCTTCTTGACTGGTCAGGAGGAGATTGATTTTGCATGCCAATCTCTTTATGAGAGGATGAAAGGATTGGGTAAGAATGTCCCTGAGTTAATTATTTTGCCTGTTTATAGTGCCCTTCCTAGTGAAATGCAATCGAGGATTTTTGAACCTGCCCCACCTGGGAAGAGGAAAGTGGTTGTGGCAACCAATATTGCTGAGGCTTCTTTGACGATTGATGGTATATTTTATGTTATAGATCCCGGTTTTGCAAAACAGAATGTATACAATCCAAAGCAAGGGCTTGATTCTTTGGTCATTACTCCTATTTCACAAGCATCTGCAAAGCAACGAGCTGGACGTGCAGGTCGTACAGGGCCTGGAAAATGTTATCGACTGTACACAGAAAGTGCTTATCGCAATGAGATGTCCCCTACAACAATTCCTGAAATCCAGAGAATTAATCTTGGCTTTACCACTCTCACAATGAAGGCCATGGGAATTAATGACCTCTTGTCCTTCGATTTTATGGATCCACCTTCTCCTCAAGCCCTCATTTCTGCCATGGAGCAGCTTTACAGCTTGGGAGCTCTTGATGAGGAGGGGCTTCTTACCAAGTTAGGGAGGAAAATGGCAGAATTTCCACTGGATCCACCATTATCTAAGATGCTACTAGCTAGTGTAGATCTGGGTTGTAGTGATGAGATACTGACAATTATTGCCATGATCCAAACGGGTAACATCTTCTACAGACCTAGGGAAAAACAAGCTCAAGCAGATCAAAAGAGGGCAAAATTTTTCCAGCCTGAGGGTGACCATTTGACTTTGCTTGCTGTATACGAGGCATGGAAAGCCAAGAACTTCTCTGGCCCTTGGTGTTTTGAGAACTTTGTTCAGTCCCGATCCTTGAGGAGGGCTCAGGATGTCAGAAAGCAGCTTCTCTCCATCATGGATAAGTATGATCATGAGATTTTATGTATTTCTCTGTCTTTTGTTATCATTTTCTCATGCATACTGCTATCATTAAGTCACATTTATCTTTTTGCATACCATGGTAGATTGGATACATATATATACTAATTACAGTTATGAGATGTGCAATGAAGATTCAAACGTTGTTTGCGTATATTTGCCATGTGTAATATCTTTGACTCTTTGTGATTAAATAGTATTTTTGGTATTGATTGGTAATGTTAATCATGGGTTTGAGGACAGGAATTCTGTTAGATGCAACAGCTTGTAGTTCCCATGAGCACAACATGCCCAAGTATAACTATATGTTTGAATTTTAAGTGTGTTCTATGTTCTCTTGGGAATAATGAGTAGATATTTCAGGACTATTGGAGCTCCAATGACTGGGCTAGACCTGCTCATTTCTTCTTGATGAATGCATTTTAGTGCCAAATTGTTCTATTCAAAACAATCTGTCTTTAATGCAGTTTCTACATTTAATATCAGAGTATTTAGCTTCTATTTTAGGATCAGATAATATTCTTGATGTCATCTCTCTTCTTGCACTATATATTAATAGATGCTTTGAAGATTAAAAATTTGAAGATTAAAAATAGGACTACTTTAGAGGTCTGAAGATGTTGCAGTAGATATTACATGTTCTAAGATTTCGGTTCTCAGTTTCAACCACTCCTGATTATGGGGGAAATGTTTACTCGATCCTGTAGAACATTTTCCCTTCATTTTTGCTAATTCTTACACCAGATTAATTTTAGATTGATGTTTCCTATAACTCTTATGACTTACCCCTATTGTATCTGGATATTCTCGAGTTCAGTGTACTACTTTTTCATTCTAACTTATAGATGGATTAAGACATGTTTAAAGCTATATATTCATGTTCTGTATTTACAGTTCTCATGCATAGTTCTATCTGGTTCTGATTCTGTTTCATTTTGTGTTTTATGTTAGTGTGCTTCTAATATAACTCTATTATATTCTTAGATATAAATTGGACGTGGTCGGCGCTGGAAAGAACTTCACTAAAATCAGGAAAGCGATAACAGCTGGATTCTTTTTCCATGCGGCCAGGAAAGATCCTCAGGAGGGTTACAGAACCATAGTTGAGAATCAACCAGTGTATATACACCCAAGCAGTGCTCTTTTTCAGAGACAACCTGACTGGGTAATCTACCATGAGCTGGTTATGACTACCAAGGAATACATGCGAGAGGTTACTGTTGTTGATCCTAAATGGCTTGTTGAACTCGCACCCCGATTCTTCAAAGTTGCAGATCCAACAAAAATGAGCAAAAGGAAGCGCCAAGAACGTATTGAACCACTTTATGACAGATATCATGAACCTAATTCATGGCGATTGAGTAAACGGCGAGCTTGAGATTTGTAATGAGGTTAGATGATATTTTTGTGCCACTGTGTGGTCGATCTCTCTTTGATCTGCGATGTCTATTGTTATAACTTATAAATGTAAATATTTTCCCTGCACAATTGTTAGAGACAGCAAGTTTTTCCCACCGTGGAACATCATTTTTGAAGAACGTTTTTACATCTGATCTATTTTTTGTCAATTCATTTAAACCTTCCTCAAACTTTAGGTCCTAAATTTATGGCACAATGGCATTTTTAAGCTTGGAAGTCCAACTACAGGTGGGGAAAATTCTCACATGGTTCTTGACAATGGTTCGATGGTCGTACAGCTTGCTTTGGCGCAATTTATCAATGCAAGACTCCAAAACTTATATTGGTACAATTTATCAATGCAAGACTCCAAAATTTAAAGGAGATGTTTAGTATTATTGTTGGTTTTGATTTTTAATTTTTAATTTTTTATATTTTTACTAACTTTTGTATATTTTAAAAAATTTTATATTGTATTAGTGTGTTATTTTTTAATTACTGTATTATTTTAATTTTTTATTAAGAAATGAAAATTAAAAATTAAAATTAAAAATAAAACCAAACTTTCTCTAAGGTTTAAGCTACTTAAAAGGTATGTAATTCAAAAGATTCGATTACAAAATGGATACTTATAGTCGATGGTACTTTTAAAAAAAGTTATTATAATATAAATAATATTGTTATTATATGTCCGGTGGGCCATGGCCTTCCATAACTCCCTAGACAGGTAGTTTTTACCCTAATTCAAATGAAAGTTACTAGCTTGTGTGTTATATCATATTGTTTAACTTTGGTAAGTTTTTAAGTTCATATCCTCTGCTTTTTTTAAAAATCTCTTTTCATATGGAAGAATGTGAGATTTATCCATGGATTGGCGCGAGCAAGTGCTGTCTTACTCTCAACCTAGATAACTTCGTTTTTGTCCAATATGACTACTTTGCAAATGTGTTGAGTTGGAAGGTATGCTTTTATGAAATCTTTTTGTCAGAAGCAAAATGTTCATCACTAGAGAACTGCTACCTACAAGCGATTTTAGCAATAATCTTCTAACTTGTGGGAAGGGTTCAGATTTCATCTACAAGTGATAGAAGAGATGTTACACAGAGCAGAGAAGCAAGTAATCTACGACGATGACACACAGGAATTTGTTAATTATCCAGTACAATAAGTCTGGATGGAAATCATTCGCCTGAAAAGATCATCATGTGTGTAAAATGGAAAATCATGTAAGAAATATGCTGTACCCTGTTGTTATTTCCTGTTGTGCTTCCTTCTTCTACTTGGAAATTATGGAAGTTCATATAAAAAGAGGAGAATTAGATAAGCTAGTCTCTTTGTATTTTTTCATGGTTGTACAGGAACTTATAAGGCTTGATGAAGACAAAGAAGTTGTTATGCCGGGTGTGCCGGATAATCAATGATCGAATTAAAGTTGAAACATTCTGCTTTAACCTTAAGAGCCTGATCCACTTTACCTTATGATTACCAAGAATTTAACCAGTGTCATAGTAGTTTAAGTTTTCTTACTTTTCCTGCAAGATCAAATGGTAGAAACTAATGGCCTAATATTTTATCATCACTTGATTCTTGAAGATTGTTCTTCTACTTGTGATGCAAAGAACTCACAATTTCGCAACAATACAAGAAGAAATGTGAATGTCGAATGAAATGGTTAGTCTTAAGAGGCTGATTAGTAATTCATAGACAAATTTCACAAAAAATAGAATATTTCAAGTACCTAAAACTGTAGAAGTAAGATTTCGAAAAACTCGAGCTTATCCAGAGCAATGGTATCCATCCAACCTCTACTTCTACAATGCTCTTAACCTCTCTGGATTTAGGTTTCAGATTGCAAGTCCTGGGCCTTCTTGCAACTACAGAAATGCAACCTCAAGGAGTATTATCAACATGCACTAAAGGGAAGAAGAAGAGGTGTGTGGTAAAGGTAAGGTTGGACCAGTGTAGCCATAAAAGAGATGATAAAACCCCAAGAGAAAGCTCAATTATTATGGCAATGGAATCAAAAGGGTAACTTATCATGTAAATCTAAACTCATTTCAAGGCGAGCAAGAGCATAATACCGACTCTACAGTGAACTGCAACTTGTTTTCTTGGCAGCATTCGTATCATCAAAAAGACCAACAATGAAAATTGTACTAATCATTCAAGTTTCCTACAGTGTCTTTGGCAGGATTGATACCCTCCATCACCATAAAGCAATAACATAACAGACAAGGCTCGGCTCGGCTCAGTTACAGCTTCTTCTCTTCAGCTTTTCTTGGCTAGGGAGGAAAAAGATGATAATCATTACAGAAAGCACAAACAGAGAGGAGTGGCATAAGGAAAACAACACCATACAGAATCAAAATGAAGGAGAGTGAATGAAGAGGAAAACAGCCATTATCAACCACCGAGAGATGTCTTAGAACAAAGTGGCAAAACACAAATGTACAACTCAGTATGCCCTTATAAGCACAACCTCTATATGTTACCTAGTTCATGCTCCATCCGTAGTTCAATAACAAAACAACAAAACAAATGTGCATAAACCCTTCAAGTTATAGTCTATTAAACTCTGCTTGAACATTGCTCTTTTTGATAGTTACTAGTCTGAAAATTTGAAGAATGCAATAACAAGCTTCATTGTCAGGCAAAAGAGAAAACTAGTTGCTGAATTCATTTTATTACTCCTCGTCTCTATAAGAATCCCAGTTCAAAATAGCACACAGATCAAGTTACTAAAACCCCATGTCCTGCATATATGGAAACTTGCACGATAAAGCGTCCAATTTTCTATGGAAGTATACAAAATCCATAAGAGTAAGAAGACGTTTCAGTCAAAGAAAAACCGGTCAAGAAGAAACAAAAGAGCACACCAAGTGTTCGACGAATTGTCCATGTCACAATACATTGAAGAAAGACATATTTAAACAAATGAAAGACCCTTTTTACGTCAAGTTTAGTCAAAAATTGAATCTATGGGTCGTTGTTATAAAATCAAATACAAAATTCAGACCAAAAAACATTCAATTATCAGACAAAACGAGTGCACTAACCTTAGTACCAGGAGCCTGTTGGAGGAGTTCATTTTCAGGGATGACAACAGGCCACTTCTCCCCGGCTTCGCGGAACATTTGTTCAGTCTCGAGCCACTGACCCTTTTCCAAAATCATGTTCCTTATGGATTGAGCGGTGGTAGCTGTGGCGTCAAAGACTTCTTCTACGCCGTTGACGAAAGTGACGGTGATCTGAGGAGGGTGGTCGTCTGTTCGGCGCTTGACGAGGACTTGGCAGGCCGGATTCGATTCCTTGGCCTTGCGAGCATTGCATTGAGCTAAGAACTCCATGCACGAAGCCAATCGTGGGTCCAACGCATTGAACTCGATCTTCACCTTCGATAGAAACTTCAACATTTTCTCTCCTCTTCTAAAAAAAGATGCCAACTTTAATTCTCAGACACAAAACACAGTTTTTATAAGGGTTAATATAGATATTCTTGTAATTTTTTAAATTACTATTTTAATTTTTATAGTTTGAAAATTATCATTTTAATTTTTAAAATTTTTTTTTCAGTTATCAACCCTTTATCAAATTTTACTTATGTGAACCAATAAATTTTTAATATGTGTCTATACCACATCAACAAAATCTGATAAAGAATTATAATTGAAAAAAAAATAAAAGTATAAAGACTAAAATAATAATTTTTAAATCCTAAAGAGTAAAGTGATAATTTAAAAAACTATAGGAACTTCCGTGATATTAACCTTTTTTATAATAATAGATCCATTGAGCTAAGGTTATGTTCAAGATATTTATAAAATTTAAGATAAATCTTCAATATTTAAAAAGTTTATAAATTAAATTTTAATATTAATATATTTTAATATCATAATTAGTAACTTTTTATATTATAAGAAAAAATGTTATTTATACTATAAAAATTTTAAATTTATCACCAAATTTTGATACAATAACAAATTTATGTCAAGAATTTATTCATTAAAATAAAAAATAAAAAATAATCCTTTTGCCAAATCTTTTTGGCTTATTAGGGCTATGAAATGAAAAGATAAAAGGGTCAAGTTTTTTGTCAAAGGGGCTTTATAAGAAGCAATTTCTTAGGGAATATCATTTTTCATAATGCGAAGAAAAATAATAAAATTATAAATGTAATTGTAAGGACATGAAGGAAAAAGCAAACAAAAAAAACAAAAGAGCTCCCAGAACAGGGAAAATATGATACACCCCTGAAAAATCCAAAACTTCCCCTGAACATCAAAGCTTTTTTCTGCCCATAATTCTAGTTTAACAATTCAAGCAGAAGAGCTGAAACCATTGGGCAGTATAATAAAACAAGCAACAAAAATATATGAAGAAAAGGCCAAAAGGTGCACAAATTAAGCCCTTTTCATTTGCAAAAGCTACACTCAAAAGATTTGATGAAACTAACTGCTAATCTCTCTATCCATTTTCATCCTCTTTCCACTTGGCACATCTGATATGTTACTATTACTACTACTACTACTACCTCTTTGCTGGGATGATGCATCATGCTGGTATGCACAATTAGCTCCATTTCGACACCCTCTTGAACTGTTAAAAAAAATACAAGGCTTCATAATCTTAGGTTTGGAATCTCTTGGTTTGGGATTCACTAGTTCCTGGTTTTTGCCTATCTGGGGAGGATTGTTGTAACGGCTGACAAATTGCTGAGGAGCTTCTGGTCTATCACCTCCATGTTGTTCAATGAGTTTCTTGTAGTAATTCATGTCCTTTGCTGGTGGAGCTGCTGGAACAGAAGGCATAGCTGAAGATGGAATTCCATGTGCCATTGCAGGTGTAGTTTGTGTATAATAGGGTCCACTGGGATTAACAGCTAGTGGGGATGGTTTACTGGATTCTATCCGATTCGTGGGTACATGAGATGCATCTAAAGCAGCTGCAGGGGGTAGGTAATCCGAGGAAATGACATTGGGGACATATGGCTTCTCTACATTCGGGGCATTCGATGCAGATCCATGATCTGAAACCAATTTCTCAATCATTTTTGGGTTGCTAAGAATTTTGATGAGCAGGTCATGATCTATCAACCCTCCATTCTCGTTACTTTTAGTTATGGCAGTGAAGGCAGCAGATGCTGCAGCTACTACATCAGCTGTCTGTTTCTCATTTGCCGGAGCATTTGGTACATTAGGAGTATCGCACTGGGAAAAAACGCCAGAAGCCAATAGTTGGGATTGTGAGCTCATAGCAATATTACAAGGCTCCAGACCATCAGAAGATGTATCAACAGTGTCTTCATCTTCAATGGGAGTGATAGGAATCAGGGTAACTTGGTGATCACTGTATCGAGAGTCTTCAGCATCCGCAGCAAATGTGGGGCTGTAAATAGACAAAAGCTCTCAGTTTGAGGGAATGATGAAAGGAAAATGGATACAGAAGAAATTTTCAAAAAAATTAGCAAAGTATCAAACTTTAGAGGAATTGCAGAAGGTCGAGGATAAACAGCTTCTAATACTCTCAACTCCCTCTGGTTTTGAGCCTCCACCTCTTCACTTTCCTCCCCAGCAACCACTCGCCATGTCAGGTTTAAGATAAACTACAATAGTAATACCAAATTTCACATCTAATGAATTCTATTTCATGACAAAAATCAATCTAAAAATAAGTTAAGAATCAAAGACACTAAAATTTTTAGATACAGTTGAACAGAATGAAAGACAGTATACTGTGATTTACCCTTGGTGGACATCTCCATTTAATTTGGGGGATTTCAGACAACTTAATCTGTGAATGGCTAGGAGGATGACCTCCTTCAAAGCCAGGAGGAAGAAAGTCGTCTCCTGGTGTTCCACTTGGATGGTGCAATGCCTTTGCCTGGAGGTGATCTTGAGCACCAAATCTAACTTGCGATGGAGAGTCCTCCGAAAGGAATAATCTTACCTGTTCAAAGTAGGAGTTTTAAGTGCTGAGTATTCAGCTATCAAATACATAATATACAAAAGAAGAGTTGCAACTTTTTTTCTGCACTATTTTTAAAAATGAGAAAAATTTGAATATCTATGTGCAATCAGTATTAAAGTTGTCAATAGTTTTAACTGACTGGGATGTCTACGTAAGCATGAAAAAGATAAGGATCATCAATCACTGCAATCATGTATGGCAAACACCAGTGAGGTGTATAGGAATAATAGCAGAAACAAAGTAATGTAATCACCTTGACACATGCGTACACACATGTACAGCCAGAATTATTCAAAGTAAACCGCACAAGCTATTAATCCTATCTGCAACATGTTATATTACTAATGAGCATGGACATCATAATTATTTTGGCAAAAGAACCTAAGGAAGTAGCATAAGTTCCTCATCAACACAGTTCATGGAGACAGATGCATATATTACTTTCTTTGCCCCCTTGAATGACAAATTGTTATCATCAATGTATTAAAGATTCATAAATTAACATCTTGGATAATGTTCATTGAGAATGCAGAAGGGAGCCTTATATAGGTAGATTATGCTGAATATAACTTCATTAGCAAGAAAAAATTTCAGAAAATGAATAGGCTGCCAAGATAACTTTGATAATGAACAACAAATGAAAGAACAAGTTTTTACAACTTGCACAGGTCAGGATGTAAACAATTGTCTACTCTCCAATGGCAAATACAATAGCCTTTTCAGAAAGTTACACACATGAAAAGACTTAATAGGACCATGAGGGAAACCAAAGGAAAAGCTTTCAACTGTATTGCCAGTTTGAACAAACTTGCAAAAATCAACATGCAAAGCATTATCCACTGTTTTATGCCAGCTATAAAGGCAACTCTAAGAAGCAACAAACCTTACGGTAGTCGAAGAATGTGAGAAATTTTACACCAAAAATTAGGTTTTCTTTCTAATTTCATTCAAACCGACAAGGGACATCCCTTTTAGGACTTGGTGAAATTTTAGATGGTACAAAAAAGGAAAAGAGAAAAAAAAAACACTAATCCACGAGCACTGGAAAATAAAACAGCCAGATTGAAGATCTAAATCACCCAAGCCCAAAGCTTCTATGAAATGCCAACTATGCCAACTTAGAGAGAACAGTACTACCTCATAGTTAAAATTTTCAAGAACAAAAGAGATACCCAAGGATAACTTAATATCTAAAATCTTGAAAATAACCAGGATGACATGCAAAGGAAAATCCTGGTCTGCGAAAAAATAAGTTTGATTTAGCATCGTACAATTTATAGGTTTTATATTTAAATTCCAGTGTGTATCATAGTTTTGAATGGGTTTTACTTCGCATATGTTAAAAAGGCATCTACCACCTGCATTAGATGAAAAGGGATATGCATTCACTGCATGAATTTTAGCATACAAAAGAAACAATGATTTCCCACATTAGCATCTATAACAAGTTGAATACTATTGTCTTTGTTCCTAGATTCTCACCATGAAACTTGGATCTAATAGCAGGGTTTTAAAGTCTAATGCCATTTAGCTTATTAGAATGTTTCTCCTTAAGGGAAGCAATACTAACAAGAAAATTGTGGTGCAATAAAGAAAATCACCTTCAGTAATCATGTGTTTTTCACTTGAATATTCCTGAAATATATTATTCCATTTTGGATCAATGTTACTAGTTCTAAAATCTGAAGCCACTTAAAAGCATGCTATCTTTTGACAACTACAAGAAGGTATTAAATTTAAACAGAGTCCCATATTAGGAACCCAAGAAAGAACAAACCCAATTACCAAACTCCCTCCAAAACACAGAAGTAGTACAAGAATGACACATTGCATGAGTGAAATAACACTAGTTTACCATTAACACTTGTACTTGCAGTAAGTAGACATAATACCAAGCAGAAATAAGGCAATTTCAATCTTCAAAATAGTACTTTAAAATGATTGATAAACAAAAATACCCATCAAAAACAAAAACAATTAGCCCAATTAATCCAAGATTCAGCCCTTTTTTTTTTTCCTCTTTAATCGATTCATTTGGTTATCATTTTGCTGATTAGAAAACCCGCAACATAATTGCCAAAGAGGTGATAAACCCTCGTATTAAATCGATAATTTCCTCTAAGATTTGCAGTTTTTTACCTGACAAAGATTGGCATCTGGTGCCCAATAAACCCTTTTTGATCTCTGCAATCCTCGCATATTTACAGATCAACAACAACAAACACATACATATACAACCCTTTTTTTTTTAATTTCCCAGCTTCGAATTTTTCAGTCCCCAATTTCTCTCACAGATAGTTAAAATGGGTTTCAATGGACCGATACTAGGGTTTGAATGCGATCGACAAGATTCGAAACCCTATATCTTAAAATTACAGTTCCTTACCCATTCGAAATCGCCTAAATGTCCACAAATTTAGACGATCCAAAACACAGAAAAAACCCGGAAAAAAAAGAAAAAAACCACAATAGAAGAGCAATCGATAATCGATGTATATCGATGTAAGTATATCTATACATATTATATAGATAGATGTATAGTGGCGCTTAACAGAGAGATCCAAGGGAACCCTAGATCCTCTGGCTCTTGTTTTGATTTTTGATTTGCCGTTTCAATATCGCTTCGTTCTTCTCTCTCTTTCTCTTTATTTTTTTATTTTTTTTTCTTTTTAAACCCAATTTTATCTGTGTACGTAGTTTAGTGTAGTAGTCCTACATGACGACTGCACACGTGCGATATGGTCGCGTGCGGTCGGAAATGGGTACGTGGGCGAGCCATTTTAGCGTGTTTTTCGCGGTTGTTGCCCACGCACCTTTGAGTGCTGATGGTTCTTCTGAGTGAGTTGTAAAGCGGTCGTGTTCTGACCAGAAAGCCCTTTTCTTTTTTTTTTCTGGAAGTTTTTATTCAATGCGATGACTCGTAGAAGTTGCAGCCGTGTTCCGGTCAATGTTTTAAATACCGTATCAGTATTAGTATCGGATTTGTCTTTAAAATGGTACTGTATCGGTACCGGTCAATACCGATACCGTTTTGGATAATTTTTAAAAATTATAAATTAATTTTTTAATTTTATTTTGTTTGAAAAATAGTCTATAAATGTATAAT
>JAOXYD010000006.1:1348796-1359750 GCA_028565735.1 Pinacopodium congolense
TATCACATTCTCATCACCGTCAGATTGTAAAATCGCTTCCCTGGTCTCAGAAGTTGAATGAGCAGACACAGGAATGTCTTTAAGTGTAACTCTAGTTTCCATGGGAGAGGAGGATGTGTCATTCTTTTCTATTTCCAATTGCTCAGTCACCAACTGCGTATTTGGAGATTGTTGTGCTGACGAAACTGACATCCACCTCTCTAACCAGCTCCAAGCAGAACTAGGCCTCATAGGATCACACTTGATGTGAATAGATTTGGTCTTGGGCGTTGACGCCATTATCTTCAAAATGAAATAGGATTCAGTATATTTAGGATAAATGCAAAAGGTGGAATTAAGCAACATATATCCACTAATCATACCTGCTGAGCAAACCTGTTGCTAAGCAGCTTCTCAATGGAAGTATACGTGACAATTGGCTTGGTTAACTGGTTTTTCTTCTCCTAAAACGAGATATTAATCTTTTATTAAAATGATAAGTGCATAAATATTGCAGTCCGAAAAAAGCAGTTCCACATCGAAGTTCAAGAGCAACAACAAGAAAGAATAAAGATCAGATTCTGATTCTATCAATTTGAAGGTCATACTGTTGACGCATAATGGTAATATCATAATCAAGATGATGTTCAAAAAGCCATGAAAACCCAAGGTGATTCACTATCATCCAAACCCAAATATTTAAGTGTTGACTCTAGATTTCATCCTTACATTTAAAGTCCTTTCTCCTGAAATTTTCATTTAAACACGCCTAGAAGTGAATAGAAACAATTGTGTGCCTGAGTCACAGGAAGGCTCAGATTCATAAGCTTCAAACATCTCAACAAGCTATTTGACAGAACAAAATGTCGTCTTAGATGATTTTGTGAATCATAGATTCTTCAGTTCCTTGTGAATAAAGCTATTCAGTATGTGCATACCACAATAGAGGCAAATGTCCTCAATATTTGGAATATCTTTCTTATCAATTTTACAAATGCCCGAACAAGAAATTTAAGGGCCTGACTTGGGAGCCAGGGAACATGGCCTCCCCTGGCCCCCTCCCCACTAATACAGGGAAGGGGATTTACAAAAACACATCTCCCCTTATTAGTGGCGAGGACCATGGGGGGCCACGATTCCCTGGCCCCCTAGGTTTTCCCGAAATTTAAATAGAACTATGCTTTGAGATTTGCTGTAAAAAGGGTTCAAGGATTCACTGTCTCAAATTAAGAGACTATATACAGTAAAATAGACAAAAAGTTGACAAAAGAGTTCTAAACAAAAGCCAGTACATTTTGCCAAACACAGATGACTTTAGTCTTTAACAATTTCACTCACAAAGACAATTTTATGTGAGATGAGCAGAATTACCTTCATTTTTCCACGAGACTCCAACAGTGAACGTGCACGACGAGCACGAACAAGGGCTTGCATTTTGACAATGGCTTGAACACATCGTAGGGTTCCAACGGCATGTTGACGGACTATGTGTCCACGTACAGCAGCTTGCAACTTAATTACATTCTTAAGCTTAAGGAATTTGTTTTTAGCCTGAGAGTAATTTTAAGGAAAGGAAAAGATTTTGAGTGGCTAGCTGAGTGAACCTTGTCTCATACATATCAGGAAAGGAAATCATAATTACCAAAAACACTCTGATTGCAGTCTGTAGAATGATCACATCAGACTCTTCTGGATAGGTATCTGTTTTTCCTTCATCACTAGTGATAAGAATTGTCTCCAGTACTTTTTCTTCATCCTGGGCGACAACTATCGTCTCAGACACTTTTTGCTCTGTTGAAGTTGATAACTGCGGTTTTTCATCAGTGCATTGTATGACTGAGATTTTGTCTTGAGAAACGGAGGTATCTGGAACTTGGGACTTGAGATTGGCAGACTCTGGACTCTCCTTACTTGCAGAAGAAGGTACTTCAGAGACCACCGTGGTGTTTAGAACCCGATGACGGGCAGACCTCTTCCGGAAACTCCATCCACGGTTTTCACTTGAGTTCTTATTCTGCAATGAAATGAACATGAGTAAGAATAATCACAATCACCTTAATGTTCGGTCTATCAAAATTTCAGAAGAGTCCAAACAGAAAAAACTTGTAGTTCGAAGGTAACTCTTACAAATGGAGAAGGTAACGATAGGGAGATTTCCCCATATGGGGTTCACCATTTTGAGCAAATTTTATAAAAAAAGATGCAGGATGAAATAGGGAGAAAAGATACTATATACGAAAGTACTCACATTGTCTGCAACGATTGCACATTTCAATTACGACAACTACTGAATCATTTTCAATCAGCATTCCCAGCACAAATCACTAATGCTATTATATAAGCAATCATTTTTTATATAAGCAATCGAAAAAGCCTGAAATTACCTATTCTGAATTATAACAATAAACTAGTCCAAAACATGTATATTATCAAAAAACATACTAATAAAATCCCACCATTCTTTCTTTAATGGAACAATGGCACCCCTGATAAGTAAGCTTGACCGATGTTCCATCGACTCAATCAACAAAAAAAAAAGAGGTAAAATAGTAAAGAATTTCTGGATCTAAGAAAGTCCAAAATCCAATAATCTCGCATTCAGCATGATGATCAATGTCGATTTTCAGACTAGCAAATTGAGATCAGAGTAAGCAAGCTTTCACAACAGATTCAACTCGAATCTAACACACTGCTATCTAAAATTCCCAAAATACCCTAGAACTTGTTTCATAAAGTTAAAAAATAAAAAACAAGCAACTCTGTGCAGACAAAGATTTTTTGGACATATTCTTCTAAGCACATCGAATGAAACTGAACTAAAATACAGACAATACTTCATGTCTCTTCCCAAAGAGAAACATTAACTATGAAGACACTCAACTGAAATTCAACACACACATAAACTTAACGTCTCTCTTCCCACACTGAAGCATTTACTTTTCAAACATAACAACTCGCGAGCAACAAGACAAAACTTCTATCATCATCGAAACCTCGAAGAAATCAAAAGAAAAAGCACATGAACAAAAATGCAACAGAAAAAATCACTGTAGAGTTTTGACCAATCCGGCACATACCTCGGAGACATGGAGATCATCTTTGTCAGTAGAATCGCCGCCGCCACCGTCGCCGCTGCCACACGTGATTATCTTCAGACAAGAACTGGATCTTACCATTATTCACTCCACTAAGCTCTGTACTTCTTACTCGCTGTCTCATGCACACTCCCACTTTCTGTCTTCAGCCAACGAACCTCAGATGCTGTTGGAAATTGGTACAAAAGGAAATGGCGGAGTCCAAGACCACTTGATTAACTGAAGTTAAGTCCTACATTTGAAGTCCGAGATTCATCATCAGATCCTTAAAATGGCTTTTAGAAAAATATTTTTCATTTTTTTATTAAATGCCAGCTGTTTTGACTTGTATCAGTAATCTATTAAAATGGTAATTAGATAATGTAATCAGTGGTTAAGGTTGTTAATTAATTTTGGTTATATATATGCAAACAAGACAAAGGTCTAAGGTACCATAACTGTCGTATGATGTCGTACGCACATGCTTAATGGTTTTGTTAATGCCCTTTTTTTGTCTAAATTATGTTTAAGGGTAAATGAAGTAGATCCTTTTATTTAGTTTTATTTATTCTGATAACTATTTTATTATTATTTTAAATTATAAAAATATTTTAATATTATAAATTAAAAACAAATTTGTTAATAATTGATTGATTTTAAATAATAATATTATATTATTATAATTCGATGAAAAGTCATTTTTAAATATTTGAAATTACTTTAAATAATAAAATTTTTCTTATAAATTTATTTACGAGGGAATTTTATATTTTTATCTTAAATTTTATGAGTAGTATAGTTCTATATGCAATTTTAAGAAGTTGAATTTTGTTAAAAAATACTAATTAAAAGTAAATAGACTAGCAATCATCAACTAAATGAATGATGTCATTTTTTTGACAAGTTAAATAATGTTAATTATATTAGAGAAATAATAGTTGATAAATAATTTTGATTTGAGGTTCATAAGAAATTTAGTTAATTAGACACAACTTTAAACATCACTCGTTATTTAATTTTATATCTTCATCTTTAATTAATGACATAAATATATGCCACTTTGTTAGGGTCATTTTACTTCAATCCTCTGTTTATTTTTCATAAATAAACTTGAAACGGTAATCTAATTTAATTCCTTACTCTTGTTAAAAGTTTGAACTCCTTACTCTTATCTTATAAATGAATTTATGTTAAAATTAATTATAAGAAAATTATTTAAATATGAGTGGAAATTCAAATTCAAATTTCATTATTTATCACTCGTTAGTAAATTCAAGAAAAAATTATCACGATAAATACTAGATGAACAATAAAGCTACAAGACGACATGTCGTAGGACAGAGAATGGTATTCCAATTTCCACGTGAGATAAATTTCAAATGCTTTTTTACCTTATTGTGCTCATTGCCACGTGGAATAAGATATGGGTGCCACGTAAGTGAGCGTGGGACATGACATTTTTTTATAGTTAGAACTTATAAGTGGATTTGGCATCATTAACTTTTTGTTTAACACTAATTGTGTGTAGACAAGACACAAGGATTACGATGTGAAGAGAAGTGGGTCCAATTGTAATTATCATTTAATTGGGGCACTTCCCTTTCCTTTTCATAGGTGTTTAGCTTAACCTTATCCTTTTCTATTTTTATATTAATATTGATATATAATATTATCTGAATTGAACAAAAGTACAGGCCGCTACACTAAAAATATATAAAATAATAATACATGAATCAATTCCATATTTATTTGAATAAGTAATTATACTCCTTAATTATGACATCAATTTTTAGTTTTTCATTAAATGTATAATATTATTTTCTCTCTATCTCTTTTCAATTTAATATTTGGAGACTGAATGTTAAGAAAACTTCAACATTTTATCAATTATATAGAGGAATTGATTTGAACATAAGTATATAACAATGTTTTGTATTTCTAATATTTATTTTTACTGAAAATTTATATATTTAAAAATATAAAAGGACTAACATATCTTTTTTATCAAGGATTTGAAATATAATAATTAAATTTTTTAAGAATTATAATAACATATCATTTTCAAAATTTTTATTTATTATCGTTAGAGAGATTTTCAAGGTGAATCTAATTATTTAAATTCAATTAATTTAATTTTAAGTGGTAATAACAAGTTCATAAATAATGAAATTTAGAATTTTTATTTTAAAAATAATCAAAATAAAGGTCTAACAAGTATAATATTCATTTAATATAGTGAGCATGTTATTGATTGTAATGATAACATCCAATGAGTAATTGTTGGATTAAACATGATTACAATAAGTTGTTTGTTTTGGCTTAATTATAGGTATAATAGTTGTAGGTTCTATGGTGACAAATTTCCAATTAGGTACTACCAAATTATAAGTTTCTCCAAACTTTATGCTTTGCTTGGTCTCCAATCACCCTCTTTTTTTGGCAACTAATGAAGACATCAATCACACCAACCAATCTTTATGCATATATTTTACAAACAAAACAACACTTTCATCATCTTAATAAAAAAAAACATTATAGTTGGGGTCGTGAGTTAGTGAAAACTAATATATAAATTTTATTTAGTGAATTTGTAACGAGATTTCATAAATTTTAAATAAAAAAATAAAAAAAATTAAAATTTGATTATTCCATTACAAGTATTTTAAATTAAAAACATAAATTTATGCATATATAAAAGAAAAGTTTTTCTATTTGTCTATTTTTTTAATTTGAGATTCAAAATTTAAACTTAAGGTAAAATCTTGAACCTTTTTTTTTATATAGATAAAACCATTTATAAAAAGCAAGGTAATGTCTTATAGTCATAGGTGAATTACATGATTGTTTTTTTTTTTCCCAATCAAATTGGTAGATTTAGGTACAACGGCATACACATGACTGTTCACCATTCATAGTTTATTTTAGTGGTAAGAATTTAAGTGGAAGGCCCACGAGAATGATAACATTTTAGTCGCAATTTCAACGTCACTAATGGTACTATAGTACTCTACAAAGTCATTATAGCATATACTAAAAATTCAAGCAAGTATGTCACATGCAAAAACTCTTTTGACATAAAATAGCATTAGTTATTTTTTTGGATATTATAATAAAATTTTTTTAAAAATTATGTAATAATTCATAAGTTACAACATTAAACTTGATTTGTGATTTGATATAAAAAAAGTGATCGTCATTTTAAGCAAAGTTTTGAACATCTTAATGGTACCAATATCAGATTTAGTTTTAAAATAATATTACATCGGTACTAATCAATATCGATACCGATTTAGATAATTTTTTAAAATTATAAATCAGTTTTGAATTTTATAAAATTTATAAAATAATTCATAAATATATTTGTAATAGAAAATAAGAATTAAGCATTTAAATCCAAAAGGACAAAACAAAAAATTTTCTTTAAAAAAATTATTTAAAACTTTTTTTAATTTTTGATATTGGTTGGTATTGATTGGTACGGTATACTTCGACTGATATTAGCCATTACCTAAACTCGATTCGAAACATCTCATTTTTATTTCGTTTTTCGATCGGTACGATGCGTATCAGTTGGTACGGAACGGAATTTAAAACTCTGAATTTGAAGACATATTTCCGCATTAAATAATGATAAAAATATTTATTTGCAAATATTTTAGTTTACATTAAAATTTAGACATTGGATATAAATCAAGCTCTTATATTATCTTTAATTCTCACTAAATAAATATTTAGATAATATATAAATCACATATATTAAATAACTTTTTTACAAAATTAACTTTATATTAAAATTTAAGTTAAATTCCAATAATTAATTTAATAATTTAAACTCACAAACCTTATTACCTTGTGATAAATAATGGTATTTTGATATAAGTAAATTATTTTCCAGGTTGCTGACATAATAAAATATAATTTAATATAGGACAAAAGATCTACTTTATTTCTTCAATTTTGAAAAAAGTTTGACTTATTTTGTATTACTATTCAAGATATCACTTTATTCCTAATATTTTAAAAAAATATTTAACTTATTTCATAATATTTATTAAATAATACAATTTATTCCTTCAATTAAATTATGACGGACATGCGAGTGATAATTTAAATCTTTATTAATATTTTTTTATATTTTAAAAATATATAAAATAACTCTTAATTAAAAAAATCAGACCCTAACAAAGACCCAAATCTCTACATTAATATATCTAGTGTGTCAATTTAATCATAATTTAATATGATCTTATTAGAGTTATAATTTAAGAGTCAAATCACATTATTTTGTAAATACTAAGGAGAAAAATAACATTCTAAATAGTAATAAATTAAAATATTTTATTTTTAAAATATTAAATATTTTTTTTACTTTTAATACCGGATATATTTCCTTGACCATAAAGCTGGCAGGGATGGACCAAAAATTAATAATAATTCCAACTGACAAATTCGACAATGTGTCTGTTGTCCTTTGAGACATTATGATTAGATTATTCGAATCCAACCATCTTCCAAAAGTGGTAAAATATTTCTTCTACTTACCTACCAATTTAAAGGGGGTACTATTACAACTCATTTTAGAGATATAGAAAAATAAACAATTGAAAATAGAGATACATGAATTTATCACTTAATTTTAAATCAATTAATTTGTTAAATAATTATTTAAAATATATTTAATAATTTATTATTCAAGTTGCAAGGAAAAGATTATAACAAGAAGTTTCATAGTTTTTCAGGGCAATTTAAGTCAGTGATCCCTTTTAGAAGCAAAAGAGAGGGAGTAGGGTCCCCACGTTATAGTTACCATGAAAAAGGCTTAAGCTCAAATTGCATCACAAGATTTTATTTCTGGTGTAATTTTAAATTTTTGTTTCTATTTTCTTTTAAAACTTAAAAATAAATAAAAAATTGTTGCACTTAATATCAATATGATTGTTTTTTATTTATAATAATTAAATATTACCATAACTTTAGAAATAAAGTAATTTTATGAATTACGTAATTAAATGATTCTATTTGAATATGATATTAAATATTTACTAATAATATTAATGAAGATTTATTATATTAAGTAAAAATTTTGTAAATTTTTTTACCAAACTAATATCTATCTATTAATATATTTTTTAATTATTAAATATTAAAATTAGCCTTGTTAGTTAGAATTAAATATTTTGATATTTACAAATTGTTTTGTAAATAATTATTAAAATTTTAAATAAATATATATTCGCTAAATGAGTATCATAGTTATAAATGTTTTTCAAAATAATTTTAAAATAATGAAAATTAATTATGAAAATTAAAATACTTAAATAATTAAAAAAGACATCATAGTTTTTATTAAAAACCAATAAATGATTAAATATTATATATTTCAATCATATATCAGATTATGACAAATAAAAAAATTATTATTATTTTATGAATTATGCAAAATAAAAATAACCAAAAAAAATTTATTGAATCTTAACGAAAACGGAAATTCCAAATCCATCAAAACCAAGTTCCATAATTTCCTCAAAACTTTTCACTGAAAATAAGAATAACAAACAAAAAACAAAATCTAAATGATAAGAACCAATGTCTCAAAATAAAGATTACAAATTCTACCGCATACAGAAGATTTTCTAGCTTTCTTAACGAAAGTCATGCACCCCTGTTGTGATCTTCAAATGATAAAACAATGGCAGGACTTGTGATGAACATTCTGCTTTTGGAATTAGACAATAAAAGAGTATAAGAAATATGAAACTTTCATAAACTGGACAAAACACAGATAAAATCAAACAGCCAGATGCTGGCAATTAACCAGACAATAAGCGAAGTATCCGCAAGAGTCCTATTCCTTATAAAGATTTGGTACAGGCCGCCCCTCAGCATCTGCTCAATGTTCCTACCACTCCATACAGTTGCCAATTCAGGATAATATGTTTGCAGCAAAAGATGTTGAGGGAAGTAAAAGATTAAAATGTTCAAATAATTAGAAGAATGCAAATACAGCAACCTGAGAATGAAGCGTTACACTTCACTACCTGGAGAACAAAATTTCTGCCGTTGCATTCGAAGCACAAATTATGCCTTGCGTGGCCTTCCTCTCTTGCTGGTTTTTGCCTGCGAGGAACTTTTGGATGGAGCTGCACGGCCCCCTTTTGATTTTTTACCACCTTTAACTCCACCTTTACCAGAAACCTTTCCACCCTTCTTACCCTTTTGCCCCGACCTGCCATTGGCCAGCTCCTCATCATCACTTTCTTCATCGCTGATCTCCTCCTCTGAATCTGAATTGTCTTTAGACTTCTTCCTCTTTAAATTATTAGAAGCTGTGGCAGCACCTTTTTTGCTATTTTGCTTCACAACTGGAGTTTTGCTTTCAGGTTCCTTACTCGCTACAGGAAGATCAAAAAAAGAGTTTAATTGTTGAGATGTAAAGAAATAGTTCAAAAACAATGTTCAGACCGTTTGTGACCAAAAGGCAAGTGGCCTAATGCTGCATTCGAATCATTCTTATGCTTGGAAGAAAGAAGAAGATATATACCAATGAAAAAAGGAGCGAGTTCATTAAGTAAAACAGTTTGCAGCACATACCTTCCCCAGAAGCTTTGCCATCATATATATCAAGCTGTTGTGAACACAAAGCATTTAATACAGATTCAGACGTGTGATCACTAGTAAAGCAATATGCAGCAGCTAATGTATGCATACACATACCACAATCGTATTCTACAAATAAATGTATTATATATACAGTTTCTGTCTTCAATGTTGCTAAAGGACTGTAGAGTTTGTTTTGTAAACTTGAGATGAACAAAATATTGGTTCCGCGGGATGGAAATGGAATAGGTTCTCTCTAGCATAGATTGATCACAAGCAAACATTTGTCCAACAGCAAATCAGTAAATATGTTAATACTGCTTCATGAGTAAGCTTGTTTCTAAGGTAAGCAGCCTAAACTCTGGCAACTGCATGTTGAATTCTGAAAATTTGAAATAAACCAAGGGAGCTAGGCCTCTGAATAACCTACTCTATGTACTTAAGTGCAAATTGCAGCTAAATTCTACTACTTTTCATTGCAAGGGTTTGCCGGAGAGAACCAACCAGGCTAACCATCAATCATTATGTATTTCTTAACGGAAAAATCAATCAACTTTCAAGCAGAAGCAAGCACCTGAAAATATTACCTCATCAAGACGTTCACCAACGTTTGTTCTATCAACTATAACCATGGAATGGCCCATGCCGCATGCCACACTGAAAGAAGAAGAGTCAATTCGTAGCCCAAGGGATGAAACTATACAGCATTATTCAAAGCTTCGAATCTCCTAAAACAAAAATAAGACTACTTACCCTATAACATGCATGCCTTCAAGAATATCTACCTTTTTGGGTATGGCTGAAGACCTGAAATTCAAGGCAACCTTGAGTGAAAACAAGTCAAAAGCTACAGCATATTGCTAGTCAGAAACACTTACTTCTGTCCACTAGGGCCATATCCCAATTCACCATATTGAGCATGGCCCCAACTTATGCAGGAGTTATCAGCACCAACAAAATGGTGCATGTTGCCTGAATCCATGCACCGCAGATTCCAACCACTGCATTCAAGAGGAAAAAGAAAAAGAATAGTAGTTATTATCCAGGAAACTTATTCTGAAACTAACTGATTTAACTATTAGAGAATGAATCAAGATATTAATGTTACTGCAACATACCACATAAATGGAATATCTGGCAACAATTAAACAGGATCATAAGTAAACATCAAAACAGATAATAGTTTGTGTTTTTAGTTTTGGTTTTTAACACAGAAATCGAAAAAGAAAACACACTAATACAGCACAGAAATCAAGGATAAAACACAAAAACCAATACAAATATATCAAAACTACAACTAAAAA
>JAOXYD010000006.1:1387121-1402140 GCA_028565735.1 Pinacopodium congolense
ATTTTTAACACGATGTGTTGTTTTTGGATCCCTCGTGCATAGTTCTTGTTTATTGCTTACATACCAATGTTGTGAAAACTGGATCGGATATCAAACTGGTAAGGAAAAGGGTTAAAAGTTTAGAGGTTCAACCGGTATAAAATCGTTATAAAATCGGTATTGAACTGTAAATAATAAGATGTATAAATTATTAATCTATTTTTTGTTAATCTTTTATTAAATTATAATATCAAAATTATATTATATTAAAAAATTTTATTTTAATATTTATTATTTTAAATAAAAATATATAACACAAAATTATAAAATAAATAAATAATGTCATATAAAAATTAAATAATAATAAAAATAATAGATTTAATAGATAATAAAAATAATAAAAAAATAAAAAAAGATTAGAAGAGTGGGTTGAAATAAAAAATAAAAAAAATTAAGAGAGATGAGTTGAGTTGAATTGCATTGAAAAAGGTAAGACTCACAGGTTAAATCGATTGAATCAGTTAAATCGGTGAATTGAACCGAGTCGAACCGATCAAATTGACCAGTCTGACCCTAACCCTCCAATTTTTATATATAATAATTTAAAAAAAAATCAACTCAATAAACTGACCACTTCTAAATTAATCGAATCAAATCAATCGATCTGATTCCCTATAAACTCACATCACCAATCATTTAAATTTACGAAAAAAGAATACACTGTCCTTATTGGTGACCCTTTCGTGTAGCAATCAACATAAGAAATTACAATTATACTCCCATACAATACCTCCTTAATAATAAATGTGGGGCATGATTGTAATGCTCCTATTGATAGTTATGAAAGGGCCACCGATTGAGTTATATAGTCAATTTCTTAAATTTATTATCTCTTTGAATTGACAAACTTGAGATTAAGTTTTCATTAACAGTCATGAGAGAGCCACCGACGGAACTATGTAATCGATTCCTTAAAGGGTTGTTCCTTTGAGTTTTTTATTTTGTTTTAAATTTTAATTTTTCTAAATACAAAAATTGATTAAAATATTTTAAAAAAACATCACATTAATACAATACAAAAATTTTAAAAATAATACAAAAATTATAAAAAAAACACAAAACCCAATACAAAATTACAAAAACTACAACTAAAAATCACAATTAAAAGTTGAATCAAATGACTATAAATTTATAATTTATTTGAATTGATAAACTTGATATTAAGATAGACCGTTTGGACCACCCCTTGAAAGGAGTAGTAGAGGGGTTTATGTTCTCTTGTGCATACTCCTACTCCATCGACAGGGACCACGAGGCTTGAGTAGACTGCATGAGAAATGTGGTAGTACAGTGATGGGGGTGAGTTGGCTAGGTTTGGACATTTATATCAACTTGATCCTTAAATTTTTGCGTGTTGAACTTGAATTAAGTGAATCTTAGTATGAAAATGAGATTTATCGAAACTTGTTAAGAAAAAAGACCTTTTCATTGTAGTTGTCAATCTTGGTTTACGGTACACTATGAAAGGGATCACTAAACGATAACTTGCTAATAATTATTAGTTTGGGGTCATCTGGCATTATTTCCTTTTTTTATAATAATTATTAGTTTGGGGTCATCTAGCATTATTTTCTTTTTTTAGTTGATATTTGTAACAAAAAAATTTGAAATAAAAATTTGTTTAATTGATATTTGTCATTAAAAACTAATTTAATAATGACTACTAGATACAAAACAAATATAAATTCTTAAATTAAAAAACACTTATATACCTTAAAATTTTATATTAGTTAACATATTATGTTTATTATTCGATGTAAAAAATATGTTTATGAAACTTGTTTTTAAAATATATAGAAATCAAATTTTCTCATTTATAAATTCTTACTTAAGTTTTTATAAATTTATAAATTATATTTATAAAAAAGAAATAAAATAAATATGTTTTTGTTATTAATTTTTGTGTTTAAAAAATAGAAATAACTAACCTAAAATAGAAACTAAAACAAATAAGCCCGTGAATTTCTTGTAAAAATTATATTTTTACTAAGAAATCAATGCAGTATTTCTCAGCATTTATTTTTTGTCAATTATTATTATTATTATTATTATTAGGATGATCAAAAACTCGAATAGAAATCATTAAAAAATGCCTATTAAATTAAAAGAAAAATTAAATAACAGACTAACTATAGCCTTTTATGACCTTCAGCTATTAAAATCTATAATTATAATAATAATATATTTATTATAATAAAATGACCAATCATGTATAGCAGGTCCTAAACCAAATGCACTAATACGCCTATTATTTAAAAAGAAAGTTTTCTAATTACGTCAGTCATTTATCTCAGTTTCTCCCTAGAGACATAAATAGTCGTAGATAATTATAAAATAATATGTTTCTTAAGGTCTGTAAAATGAACCTTTCTCTTATTATTTATTATTCTACTATTCCTGTTATCACCAAACTTTGATAATAAGCAAGCAGCTGGAATCTATGACTTCATAACAAACAAACAAAAAAAATCAAGTTGATGGGCATTAAGTGTTCTTCCATGGCTTCGAAGAGGACTTTTCATTCTATACTTATCGTTTCAAGGTGGCTCGATAACGATTCTTGGGTCTCTTATGAAAGGTTGAAGTGGTTCAAGGAACTTAAGCCTTAAAATTTTTCAAATAGTTAAGATCTATATTAAAAATTATCCGATAAGTAATAAAAGGCTAATAATTTGGAGTTGTTATAAATTAAAGATTAACATAGATGTAACTTCTAGGTTTTTGTATCAAATGGTCCAATGCACATATACATTTCAAAAGGTTAGGCAAAAGGTACAATTTTCCCCTAATATTTTAAGAAAAGTTTAATTTACCCTCTAAAATTTTTGAAGGTATCATTTTATTCCCTAATATTTATGAAATAATATAATTTTTCCCATAACATTTGTAAAATATGACTAATTACTCTTTTAATAATAATTTATTGAAATTTTGTTATTTAATTATTAATTTTGTTAATATTCCATTAATTAATTGTTGATTAAACATTAAGGGATAAATAATATAATTTTAATGAAATTAAAGTTAAAAGAGTAATTTGTACTATTTTGCAAATATTAGAGAATAAATTACACCTTTTTCAAATGTTAGGGGCAAATTGTATCACTTAATAAATGTTCAAGTGTAAAGTAATACCTTAAAAAATGTTAAGGGGTAAATTGCACCTTTTACCAAAAGACTAATAATTTTGGAGTTGTTATCATTTAAACATACTAACAGAAATAAATTATAGGTTTTGTATCAACTGGTGCAATGTATATATTGTTTTTGAAGTAGCGTAAAAGTAAAAAATTTTCTTTTATAATGATAGATTCTGCAGTTATGATTATATTTTAAATGTGCATTGAATAAATTGTCAAATACTAATACTAATTTATAAAAGCTTTAGAGATTGAAAGAGGAAGCATACAAACCAAGCATACCAAAATATTTCTGCAATAAATAAGAATAATCATTCTTAGTCCCTCGGTAAGTATAATTATTCTTAGCCCGCATCCCCCAAATAATCAAAATTAAAAATATAAAAAAGTACTAGTAAAATATGTATCAAATCAAGGATAAAAAATTAGTCAAAACTTGACCTAAAATCAATGGATCAAATTCTATTTGATCCAATTAAAGTATTAAATCTTATCATGTTCAATCTTGATAATCAATCACTTATAATAAATTAACTTAAATCATTCGATCTAGATTCAACAATTTAAGTTAATTTTAAACAAATTCTAATATTTAAATCCAATCGAATTCAAACTCAATTTTAAATTCGACAAATAATCTTAAGAAACCTTACCTTTTAACTTTTAGGGATTGTTACAATGTATAGACTATTCAAAGTAATCTCCATACAAGTAAGAAAGATTCCATGTTATAAGTTGGCCAAATAAAAAATGTGGACAGGGAAAGAAGAGTCTGATCGACAGGGAAACGTCAGCCAAATCCATACTGTAATGAAAGAGACAGACCCGTTTAAACTATTTTCATTTTCATCGTCAGAACTCTTTATTGTTTTTCTTTTTTTTTAAATAAAAATAACTCTTTCTTGTTTTAGTTGGGATATTATGTACTTCCTATTTACGAGACTAATTTGGACAAACAAATCCCATAATCAAAAATTATATTCTTGGGTTCTTAAGGCAGACAAAATTTTCAACTAGTAAAGAAGATTTAAATTGTTTCTCAATATTTTTAAAAGTATTATTTTATCTTTTAATATTTATAAAATAATATAATTTATATTATAACACTTAAAAAGTAATGTAATTGATCTTTTAACACTTGTAAAATGATACAAATTATTTTTTTAATATTAATTATATAATAATTAATTAATTAACAATTAATTGCTATAATTTTAATATAATTAATGATTAACTAATAAAAATTTAACAAAATTTTCATTTAAAAAGTAATTTATACTATTTTATAAATACTGAAAAGTAAATTACACATTTTTTTAAAATGTTAGAAAATAAATGGTACATTAAAAAACGTATATGTGATTGACTCAATTTAAACGATAGTTACAAATTCTTGTCCTATCCCTATATTCGATCTATCACCATATTTAAAGTTAAAACGAATTAGAACTCGTCATCCCACTCATTTCATCTTTTGGACATATAATTTCAAATAAAATTTGATAAATTGATAATTTATTATCAAATGATGATCTTAAACTTCAATGAGCTTACTTTTATAAATTTTGATTCTTATTTATGAAAAAAAAAAATACATGATTCTTATTAGTTACTCTTTCGTAATCATCAGTGGAAGAAATTACAATCATACTCTCATAGAATATTCTCTTAATTATTGTAATTCTTAAGAGATTCACCGACGGAGCTATGCAGCCGATTCCTTAAATTTATAATCTTTTTTGAGTGGATAAACTTGAGATTAAGTTGACCCTTTGGACCACCCCATGAAAGGAGTAGAGTGGTGATTGAATTCTGTTTCGTGAGGGGACTCGTGTTCTTTTGTGCATGTACTCCCACTCCATTGATAGGGGACCACGAGGTTTTAGTAGATTGCATGAGAAATGTGGTAGTACAGTGATGGGGTGAGTTGGCTAAGTTTGGACGGTTATATCAACTTGATCCTTAAATTATTGCGTGTTGAGCTTGAATTTAAAGGAATCTTTAGTATGAAAATGAGACTCATTGAAACTTTGTCCAAATTGCAGTTGTCAATGTTGGTTTACAATACAGATCATTACATGGGAACTTCCTAATAATTATTAGTTAGATTTCTTGTAAAAACTAAATGGGAATTTCCTAATAATTGCTAGTTAGATTTCTTGTAAAAACTATACTATCTTTATTCGTTACTAAGAATTCAATTGGTTGTTTCTCCGTTTCTTTTTCTTTTTTGTCGGTTTGAGGGGTCTATTAAATTCGTATATTGTTATATTTACAATTTAGTTCATCCGATTATTATTAGTATTATAGTAAGGATGATTCAAAACTCAAATATGAGTCATTAAAAAAAATACCTATTAAACCAAACACACTAAAACACCTAATATTAAAAAAGAAATGATAAAAAAGTATCATTATAATCTTAACATGTTCACTAATATTCAAGTTAGATAACTGACATTTCAGAATAATCAGTCAAATATTAATATTTCAAAAAAGTTAAAAAAAAATTAACATTTTAAAAATGTTAAAAAAGAACCTTGTAATAAAAGTTAGATTATGGTTGTTTTGAATATTTTTAAAATATTAGGATTTTTGAATATTTATAAAATATTAAGATTATTTTTGAACGTTTCAAAATATTAGAATCTGATTTAAACATAGATGAAAATATTGAAGTTAATATGATACTTTTTACCAAAAAAAAAAAGGTCTTCTAATTGTATCGGTCATTTATCTTACTTTCTTTCCGATTTAATTAAGGGGTTATGTTAGAGATATAAACAATAGTATAAATAATTATAAGATAATATATTTTTTAAGGGATGGTAAAATAAAATTTCTACTATTATCATCAGACTTGGATAATAAGCCAGCAGCTAGAATTCTATGACTTCGCATTTTCTCATAACAAACAAAAACAAGTACACGGGTATATGTATTCTTCCATGGCTTCGAAGATGACTTTTCATTATGTACTTATCCTTTCAAGGCGTCCCAATAACGGCTCTTGGGTCTCTTTGGAATGACTGAAGCGGTTGAAGGAACTTGTTCTAAAAATTAATTTTCCAAGTATTTAAGATCTATCTTAAAAGTTTACCCAATACGTATTAAAATTTAAAAGGCTAATAATTTGGAGGCGTTATCAATTAAACATTAATATAGATGTAACTTCTAGGTTTTTGTATCAACTGGTGCAATGAATATATAGTTTATCTTATACGTTTGAAAAGGCTAATAATTTCGTGTTGTTATCAATTGAACATACTAATAGCAATAACTTAAAAGGTTTCGAGATTGAAAAGGAAGCATAGAAACGAAGCATACCAAAATATTTCTGTAATAAATAAAAAAAATCATTCTTCTTAGCCCACATTCTCTAAATAATCAAAAATAAAAATAATATCTTCATTTACAATGTATAACATAAGTTCTTTTAATTATTTAGGGAATAATTACGTAGTTTTCTTTAAATAGAACATAAATTTTTTGGTTTTTGTTTCTTAAGCTAAGCTCTTAATAATCTTAGAGAAAGCATTAATATAATCCTTTTCCTCTTATTTATTTTTCAGGTTGAATTATCTCTATTTAATGGCAAAGCAGTAACAAATTAGTCCTATCTTGACCCAAAATCAATTGATAAAATTCTAAAACTAAGGTTTTAAAATCTTTCAAGTGTTCAATCTTGATAATTTTT
Organism: Pinacopodium congolense; assembly: GCA_028565735.1. Classification (NCBI taxonomy): domain Eukaryota; kingdom Viridiplantae; phylum Streptophyta; class Magnoliopsida; order Malpighiales; family Erythroxylaceae; genus Pinacopodium; species Pinacopodium congolense. Next base: position 1,393,998 of record JAOXYD010000006.1, read on the forward strand.
TAAAAAACTCGATCAATTATAATAAATTAACCCAATTGTCTTATTTTAATTCAACAATTTGAGTTAACTTTAATGAAATTTGAATTCATACTCGATTTGAGATTTGGAAAATATTCTTAAAGAAACTTTACATTTTAACTCCTAGGAATTTTTATAATGAATAGAAAACTCAAAATAATCTCTACAAAAGGAAGAAAGAAAGTGCATATGCTTGAGTACTTTTATGTTCTTATAAGATAATTTCATGTTGCTTGTAAGTTGATTGAAGACCAAAGTATTATATTAATCATAATATTTTTATTTATATTTAGGTCATATTCTAATATTTGAAACGTTTTAAAAGAACTATAACATTTTAAAAGTGTTAAAAAAAATTTAATATTTTACAAAGTTTAAAATAATTATGACTTTAATTTTGAAATTTTTAATAATTTTAAAATATTAAATTTTTTAACACTTCTAAAATATTAAGATTTGATCTAAATATTTTATAATATTGAAGTTTAATTTAAATATTAATAAAAATATTATCGCCTGATCGTGAAATAAACAACCTAGGAGGGAAAGAAAGGTCTGCTGGCAGGGACACGTCCACTACATCCATGCTGTAATGAATGGGACAGTCCCATTTAATCCATTTTCATTCTAATAACTTTTTTTTTTTGAGAAATTAAAAACTCTTTATTGTTTTATTTGCAATACCATGTGCTTTCTATTTATGAGACTAATACCACGATCATAATTTTTTTCTTAAAAAAAAAAATTCTTCTCTTGATTCCACGTACTTACCTTGCAAGCTGTTTTCCATGCTTTATTACTTCCCATTTCTCTGTCCACATACTTTTTATCAATTCCCACACTCAAAGTACTCTTTTCTTTGAAAACTTGAAGTGGCCACTCTTAAATATATATCGTAGATTACACGTAATAATTTATAAAATATATATTTCAAAAAATTATTTAACGTATTAATAAATTAAAATTAACTGAATTTTCAATTCAATTAATATTTATTTTTAATATACGTCCTCCAAATAATCAAAATTAAAAACAATATCTTAATTCTGAATTGAATTTAAAAATTTTAAGATGGTAAAAATAGTTTCTATAAGAGGTTTCATTATTAATTAATACAGTAGTTTTTCATTGTACGATGTACGACATAACTTTGCTCATTAATTTAAATGCAAGAAACTCACACCTTCATACAAAAAAGTCCTTTTAGTTCATATGTGATAGATACTCTTCTAATTATTTAGGAGACAGTTACATGTTTATGAATTTAGGGATTGTTTGGTTTCATTTTATTATTTAGTTTTAATTTCTTATTTTTTAAATATAAAAATTAATAAAAATAATAAAAATAATAATAAAAAAAACAGCACATTAATATAATATAAAAATTGAAAAAAATAATACAAAAATTAAAAATAACATATAAAATTAATATAAAAATATAAAAATTATAACTAAAAATTACAATCAACAACAATACCAAACGATTCTTCAGTAACTTTTGTGGTCATTGTAGTTATTATAGACTAAATTATCTTCATATATCAATATTTATGGTAAGCTTTTTTAAGTTAAAAATACTCTCAAATTTTCCACTTGAAATTAAAATATTTAAATTGGTAAAAATAGTACATAATTTTTTTTTTGCTATATAAAATTTTCAGCATTAATTGATATAATAGTTTTTTCATTGTACAATGTACAACATAACTTTGCTCATGGATTTAAGTGCACGAAACTGACACCTTTATACAAAAAAAAAAATCCTTTTAGTCTATACGTGGTATATACTAAGTAGTCTTCTAATCATTAAAGGATTCTTAACTCAATTTCTTAAGGGTGGTATGATTTTTTATTTTTATTTTTATATATATGTATTGATTTATATGATATTGTTATTAATTTTTGTGTTATTTTATGGGTTTCTGTGCTGTATTAGTATGTTGTCTTTTTTGATTTTTTTACTATTTTTATTAATTTCTGTATTTTTAAAAACAAGAAGAAAAAAAAAACAATACCAAACAAGGCTTCTTCGTTCTTAAATAACTTTGTAATGGCATATGCTCTCTCATATTAGTTATATGATAATTCTTAGTTAAGGATGTATATATTTAGGATTTGACTGCATGGTATTATATTGGTGGTCTTTCATAAATATTTTTATATAAAATTAAAAATTAAAAATAATTATATATATAAATAATTATAAAAGGCTACCGGTAGAATACCATGTAATTTTTTGCATATATATATATAAGGATTAAAACTATATATTAATGTTTATATCATTCAATTCCATGTTGAGGTTAAACCGTTTATTGCCGACATTTTAAACTTGTACTTAGAATGGTGCTTTTATAGGTTGTCATTTCACATCAAAATGATTTTTTTTATTATCATGTTTCCATCAAATGGCAACGGCAAGTTAGGTAAATTTTGCAAAATCTTAGATGGAAAAGAAAATGCAACCTAATGGTTTCGTATTTAGGTCAATTTTTGAATCGGTCAAATTATTATATAACAATAACTCTTTCTGGTATGTCAATAGAAAAGGTGATAGTCACAACAGAGTAAGCATCATCATAAATAAAATGCATCAAAATTCAATGAATGTGTCACAACACAAGTTATTAACGAAATTTTATTACCATCAAAATTTAAAATTTTGCTATTAAATTTATGTAATGTTTATAGTTTAATTTTAAATTATTAGTTTATCAAATAATTTATTAAAAACAAGTTTTTTTGAAAAATTATTCAATACAAATTAAATTTGAATTTTTAAAAAATGTTTAGAGCTCAATTTTAAAAAATGAAAATCTGACATAAATTTAAATGCAAAATTTTAAGGTTTAAATTATCCTTTTGACCTAATATATTTTAGTTATTATACTGAAATTTAAAATTTTTAATGCTTTGTCGTTTTAATGAAAAAATAGATGAAAGATTAACATGATATATAAGAAGTGATTGTGTAATAATTAAATAATATTATATAAATGGTAAGTTATAATTTGTTTACTTCTCCCTTGATGTTTATCCAAGGAATTCGTAAGCAATAATTTCCACGTAAGAATATCAAACCTAAAATATAAAAAGTCAATCCCTTTTTGTTGTGGGAATCTAAAGAATAAACGAAAACGGCTGATCACTTAATCTGGACCCATATCCCCTGGCTGGGGATGCTTTGGTGAACCACAAACAACAGATAATATCCGGACGGGGCGAGATTACCCGACCCGGGTGTTGTGACGAGGATGTCGTACATAGATGTCCCCACGTTTGTCACCTTGTCGTTTCCAAGTACTAACAATCTCTGATTCATAGCAAACGAATGTGTGGTGAATGACGGCGCTATCATTGTCACGGCCACCGCTTCTGGAACTAAGTTCCCCGCCACCCGGAACCTCACCACAAGCTTCTGACCGTAACCCACATTGCTGATTGGAGCAATGATTTGGGGTCTCAGATTGTTGAATTCTGCATCCAAATATGGTGGACTGAATGCTTCCAAACTTAGTTCTGTGGGGAAAAGGACACCGGTGAAATTGTAGAATGTATGCGGGTTGCTGCCGCCAACCAAGACCCGGCCATCACGTAGAAGGATCGCTGATGAATGGTACATTCTTGGGATTGTGGATGGGACCTGCGACTCGAACCGTGATCCTGCCGGGTTATTGGGTCGGTATATCAACGGGTTCAACACCGGATCCCGGCCATATTCCCAACCGGCGGTGCCAGCTCCGGCGCCGTTGATTATAATAACATTCCCATCCGGAAGCAATAACATGTCACTCATGACCCGAGATTGAGGCATGGTCTCCATGACCCACTGTGGATTCGGATCCGTTATTTTGATCCGACCGCAGGTGTCTAATGCTTTGACAAAATTGCCTTTTTTTGCTTGAAGAAAAGACCCTTTTGGCGCGCCACCACACACCAGGACTTCAGCTTCGATATTTACAGCTTGAAGGTTCTTCAATGGCAGCAAAACTGCAGACCCTGTACTAGGATAGCTTCTGGGATCCCCACCTGGAATGATCGGATATGTCTTCACAACCTTATCCGTTCTATAATCAAACAATATGGCTCGATTGTTGGCAAAAATGAATAAGTTTCCATCGACATTAAGGAATACAAATGGGTATAAATTGTTTTCAATGCCGCGGTCATTGGTCTCCGCTAAAAATGGCAAAGTGTAGACGTCAGGAGCTTCAAGTTTAGGGTAAAATTCGTAGTTAAATTGCCTTCTCCCACCGATGATGATTTGTCGACCATCTGGTAGTATGTGATTCGTGGCGTACCATCTTCTAGCTTTGAGACCATTGTCTAATTCAGTCCAATCACAGCCAACGTTGCATGGGGTGAAAATCCGGACCTTTAGTTCACCGTCGTTGAACCCACCGGTTTGGATCAGACGGCCGTCGGGGCTTACAGCTCCGGAGGAGCACCAAACGTCGGTTTGGACAGTAAGTGGCCGGAATGTGTTGGTCGGAACATCGTACTCCACGGAGTGTGCAGTGCAGTCCACTTTGAGAACCAAGTCAAAGGGATCATTCCGGCAATTCCCATTTGGGAGTGAAATATTCGACATGCCGAAGTCAGTTCGATCGTAGATTACCACACGGTCATTGTTCAAGAGTTGCATGTGCATAGCTGTTATGCCAATGCTTCTCTGAAGAAACTGCCACCGTCCCCCGGCGGCGAGGGTCAGAATCCGGTGACATGGTTGGAGTGTAAATAGGAGAGGGAATAAGAGAAGAAAGGAAAGAAACGATGACTGATGCATCTGATGAAGTCTTTTGATAGAGCTTAAGCCTTAAGGGGTTATGAATGATTAGTGGCGAAACTTGGGTTTCTTAAGGTTGTCTTGTCGGGTTATTTATCAACGTGCAGAGGAGTGTCTCCCCACGCGCTTCTAAGAACGTGTGAGACAAAGTTGGCGTCATCATTTAAATGAGGAGAGTTGGCTGAAATAGGATGATTTAAATGGTGAATTAAGTTTGAGTTTTTTAACGGGAAATATTAAGTGAACATAAATTTGGTTGCTTTATGACTATTATGGTTATAAGCTAAGATACTTTTTATATCATAATTAATGACTTTATAATATGTAAGAGCATTTTAGTTTATGGTATTTATAATTATCATGAGCCCAAAATTATTCGTTTTTCCTTTCTAATACAAGAGATTTTAATTTTAATTTTAAAAAATATGATTGGTTAAGAGTGGAGACATATTAAAATTTGTAATCACCACTTAACTCAAATATATGACTTGATTTTAAGTTATTGACATACAATTAGTTTATTTAAATTTTATAATTTAAAAATTATTATACATAAAAGATAATTTGTTGTGAATAAGTTGAGGTTTTCAATATGGTAAAATTAAGTGGTCATAAATCCGATGACTTTATGACTATTATGGTTATTATAAACTAAAGTACATTTATATATTAATTCATGATTTTTATAATATTAATATATAAGGATGCTTTAGTTTAGGCAAAAGGTTCGCTTTGTCTGTCAATGTTTCATAAATATTTTAATTTGCCGCCTAACATTTTAAGAGGTATCACTTTACTTCATAATGTTTGTAAAATAGTTCAATTTGCCCCTGAACCTTTATTAAGTTAATTTTTTTGTCAATCAACTGTTAATAACAAATATGTGGGATATTAACATGAAAATATGAGACCCAAATATTATATTGATGTGATTTTTTTTTAAAAAATATAATTATAATATGATTTAAATTTAAAATAAACAAATACTAAAATAATTTTTAAAAAAAATTCACATAAACATTATTTTTTGATTTCACATTAACATGTCAACATCCCACAGGTATATACTTAATAATTGATTAACGAAAAGTTAATTTAGTAAAAGTTATGTAATTTATACAATTTTACAAACATTAAGAAGTAAAATAATTCCTTTTAAAATTTTAGGGAGTAAATTGAATTATTTTACAAACATTATAGAATAAAATAGTATCTCTTAAATTGTTATAGTGTAAATTAAATTATTTTTAAAATATTAAAGAATAAAATAAACCTTTTACCCTTTAGTTTATAATATTTACTAGACTACGAGTCTATGAAAAGCCTCCAAATTGATAGTACTTACCATTTTTCCTTTCCAAATTCAGAGATTAAAAACTAGAGTCGCAGGAGTTTGTAATTTATTTTATTTTAAATAAGATAATTGGTCAGAAGCAGACATTATTGATATCTAATCTATGACTTAATTTTACGTTATTAATTTATTAAATAGTTTTGAACTAATAATTTATTCAATGCGTAAGTAAAAAATAAAATTGCGTGTTAGACCGAAATTAAGAAAATGAAAGACGAGGACACTATAGAAGCTAGGGGGGCACCACGGACCTTAGGTTTTTTTGTCTTTTCCTTTGCCTTTGGTTCAGGCAGCACATGCGTGAATTGACTCATAGTTCAAAGCCTGATGTAGATATGTCTGAAATTAGTTATGAGATCAGGCCTTCAACTGCACCAAAAATGATTTGTCAGAAATGTTTTTTAAATACAAATAAAAATATAAAACTACGGGATATAGTCGAAAAAACATGGATTTTTTTAAGATCCTTTTAAAAAAATATATAAAAATTAATAAAAATAATACAAAATTTAAAAAAGACAACATATTAATACAGTACAGAAATCAATAATAATATTATATAAACTAATACACATATAAAAAAATAAAAATAAAAAATAAAAACAAAAAATAATACCAAATATGCTAACATTCTCATTTCAAGTTTTTCGAGTTCAACGGTGTGTCCTAACTCTTTCTTTTTTTTTACCTATTAAAGAATTTAATTTCAAAATTTCAGGGCCCGAACTTGATGACATGCATTAAGAAATATAGATCCGAATTGCAACTGCAATAATGGAATTTTGAAGCATTTGGCTGTCATTGTTTGAAATAAAATGTACCGTACAAGCTTTTACTTGCACTCAATTAAGAATAGAGGATTGAACCTTTTTCTTTTAATTTTTATATTCAAATTATCAACTTTATAATATTTTTTAATTGCAATATAAAATTTTTATCATATTTTATCAATATTTAACCTTTTTACTTGAAAAGATAATTTAAAATTTATAAATATTAATATAATGTTATTTTAAAGTTATGTGTAAAAGGAAAATTAATAAAATATGATTAAAACATTTTAAAGAACTAAAAATTTAATATAAAATTTAAATAATAAAGATCAATATAATTAAATTTAAAAAATTATCATTTGAAGAGTTCCAATCACTAATTTGTCATAAATTTAATATATTTGAAAACTTGTAAATTATATTTTTTTAAAAAATTATTTAGCAAATTAACAATTTAAGATTAGACAATATACTCACTCAGATGATAATTAACGAATTTAACCATTCGATATTTATGTGGATTGCAACATCAAAATTTCATTGTTTATAGTATTCATAGACCACCAAACCTATACCTAAGTCAGTAAAAGGAATGCCACTAAAGCCTTATCCTATTAAATTAAAGGGATTGCCTATACCTTTGCAGATCATAAAAAATAAATAAATATATATATATGTTATTACATAACTGACAAGTTATAGGTGTCTATGATTTTCTGGCTAACTAATTTTTCCTTAAATTAAAGATAGAGGAAGTGAAGTTATATATATATATATATTGTGAGCACCGTTTATATTCAATAAATATTGATTATTCATGACTTTTTCTTTTTTTGAAATTTGAAATGCAATTAACGAAGGACAAAAGGCAAAGTTAGAACCAGAAATAATAATCTAAATATCTTTATATGTTGTCATATTATATGAAATGATTTGAATATCTTTATATATTTTAGTATAACATAAAATTATATTATATATATATATAATAAAAATATATTCTAATTATTTTATGTGACATTGTGAATTAATTAGAACCTTTTTATTATTCATTCTATTTTCAGTTTCTTATTTCTATTTTTTAAGCATTATAACTAATGACAGAAACTTGTTTTCTTTATTTTTATTTATAAATATAATTGATCATTTTATAAAAATAAGGACGAAAATTTATAAATAAGAAAATCTACAAAATTTAAATTTATTTTATAT